>JAZHYW010022094.1:0-31135 GCA_037355805.1 Ixodes ricinus | reverse complement strand
AGTAACACAGTAAACGAAAAGAGTGGCCACTCGAGCCGATTCGCGGCCCAGGAGCTAGGGACTACGACGACCGTTCAGTGGCACTGCAGTCACACACTTAATTTAGACATTTATCATATTTTCACCCTTGATAAATAACTCTACTCTATAACCTAACATTTCAAAATTAATAGCAGCTCCAAATACTTTTAAAAACAATTTGAACAGCTGCGGCTTTGGCTGCGGCTCAGTGGATGGCTTTGGGGCCGTCGGCTCGGCGGACGGTAGCTTTCCGGTCACGTCGCGCGAAAGGTCGGTTGGGCTGCGCCTGAATGGCTCGTGCGGGCTTCTCGTCATTCTTCCGTTGTTAGAAAGGTGAGTCGTTTTACTGACACCGTATTTTGCTTGCTTTTGGCTATAGTTGGACGCACGGGCTAAAGCGCGAGCTAATTGCTCTGGATGAAGCCTCGGCAGTTGCACGTGCGCGCGTGCGCTCGTGCAGCGAGAGCGCCAGTCAAGGCACTCAAGGCATACTCAGTTTCATACCTCATGTGCATCGCTGTCAATGCTGGTAACGCGAGCGCGTGGCTTTCGCGCCAGCAGCTTTGACAGCGTTGTACCTGGCGCCAGGTATGAAGCAGGGTACAGGTAGCCTTCATGCGCGCTTTGCTTAGGGCGAGGCCATCCTAAGCAAAGCGCGCTCACGAGAAAATACAAAGAAATGGGGGGGTGGGGAGACAATACCGTGAAGGCTTTTCTTTATCACCACTCTTTATTGTCGCTTCAACAGTTTTGGTTTCCAAATTGCTATGAAATGAAGGCACTAAATTCGCGTAATCTCAAATTGACTTGTGCTATTTTCGTTTCCCAGCTGATGCCGCCAGGATGTTTGGCTACGGCAGCTACTGTTGCGTAGCCTGGTGCGGAAACAATGGGAGAACGCGCAAGAAGCCAGGAACAAAGTTCTTCCGAGTTCCACGAGACGACAGGTTGTCCTTTGTTTTAACAACGTACTGGATGCATAGTTCTAATGAAAACCGGAGAGAAAGCTGAATGTTTAATCAAAACTCATTTCAAATCTTAAATGTGCTTTACTTCTGTTAGTACTAAATTTAGTTTTAAAACATTATATTCCATGATAACCGGATCACAAATTCGTTGCTACGCGATGAATTAACATGACATGCAAGGGAACCACAACTCGGAGTTCGTTTTTTATTGAGACTGCAAGATTCTTAATGTTTCTATAAATGAGCAAGGCACTAAAACTAGCTGATGCCCATCGTCCACACTAATATAAAACTACCGAACTCCTAAAAAAAGTTACACTTTTTTATAGCATTGCACACCTTTTAAAAAGTCTGTAAAATAGTGGATGTGTGCAGTCAATAAATAACTACAACCCTTTGAAGCACTATTAGTTTGCTTATCACCTCCATGTGAAACCACAATATGCAAACCATTGTGGTCAAATATTTTATTTGAACAAAGAAACAAAATAAAAAATAATAAACTTTACTACATCTTGCAGGTCAAAGGCGTGGCTGAAGTATGCCAAATAAGAGACGACCTTCTGCAAAAATCGTCCAATGAGCTACATGCGAAGTATTTCGTCTGCAGCAGTCACTTCACAGCGCGTGACTTAATGGACCCTGGGCGAACAAAGCTATTGTAAACCGCTGTGCCTTCAGTTCGCCCATCGACATATTCAGATACTGAGAGAGGTAAAGATTTATTTAACTATCCATATACGAGAGAAGCCATTTGTTGGGATTATTTGCAGCAACTAGGTTGCACTCTACTGGTCTATTGCAATGACCTATTCTTTAGATGGTCATGTCTGTTTTTCTATTATGGTCACGCGGAATGTGTAAGTTCTCATTTTGATCTTTGTTAATACTCTCTTAGGTCACTCATCTTGGATGCAACTTCCTTTTCTTTTGGACACTGTTTCTGCTTTACACGTATGTGAAGCGTGAAGGAGATTGAGATCAGGGATGTCTACCAACCTGGCAAGCCTGAAATTCTCAGGGAATTTCGGATCACCTGGAAAAGTCAGGGAATTGTCAGGAAAACTGTCAAAAGGTTGGCTAAATCAGGGAAAGTGACCAGTAAAAGTGGCATGGTGGTGCGGAACGAAGCCCGGTGATCAGGTGTTGCCACGGCTCTGCTGAACAACCTTGCCCAAAATGTCATTCTTCGAACGAAGGAACAGCCAGGAAATTTTATCGAAATAGTCAAGGAAAACCTGGAAAAATCATGGACTTTGGAAGAAGTCGTTTGGTAGACATCCTTGTAAGATGTACTTCATTAGGCAGTGCAGATTGCATGCCAAGCCTTGGTGGAATCATTTGTGATGAGTGGGTCGCAGTTACACCGGTCACCAGTCTGTTTTAGCAGTCTTTTGTCAGCCATTTCATGCGTGCTTTTTTATGGTAGTTGTCATGTTAAACCTTGCATGTTAAATGTGACATGTTAAACGTGACATGAACGTAAAAACTCTATTAGTCCGTCGGTTGGCTTTTAGTTCTTGTTAGTTTGGTCATTATTGTTACATAAATCAGCAGAAGCAAGGTATGTTTAATTGTGCAGTGCAGGCTGTGTTAGGGTTATTTAATGACTATGTCACAGACAAAGTAGGTCTATACTAGTGGCAATCTCGTTTATGCAATTACTTGTCTGTTTCTTCTCATTGTGGTCACCGTGCATTTCAGAGTTCTTCTGCTGAACTTTTTATTTGCGTACAAATAGCAATAGATCAACGACCTTTGATACTGCATAGCCAGTTTTTTTTAGTATTTGTTGCTGATGCTGCATACTGCTGCATATGCTATGTGTGTGTGTCGCCTTCCATGGAACTTGCTTGAGAACACAAAACAGGCTTTCAATTCAATTGCAGTTGTAACGTTTTATTTCCAGTTGTTTGATAAGATTTTTATGCATGTCATAATATGCTTGTCGTTTTCTTGTAGGATGTGCTGTTTGTGAATCCTTGATACACGCTGCTTGTGTTTTGTAGTTTTTGTAATTGTATACGAGGCACAAACTGCCCATCATATTTTTGTTGCGATAATAAACTCTGTTGATTACTCCCTGGGGTGTTCCTCTAGACAGCACAAACCTACATGGGTTTTCTGGCTTGTACAGTCAGTGCTTACTGTATATATTATTGTCCATTAGTTGTCCGCATTAGGAATCATACATACGTCTGAAGTAATTATAGCTGAAATTTGGCATGCGGGAATAGTAGGAAAAACATAACTCGCGGCAAACCAGATGGCGCAGGCTACCGCCCAATCCACTACGCCAAACTAGATATCTATTCATCCGATAAGTTTTTTTATTGCGACTCCATTCATTCAGTTGGGGACTACGACGGCCGCTGGGTGCGCTCCCTGCCAGCTAAATGGGCCGCTGGGGCCTATGGAAGTGTCCGCTCTTTACCTTGTGTAGAGTACTCTATGAGCACGGCGCATGGGACAGTGGCGATAGTGGTGATCGCCGCCATGTTAAAATGAAACAGAAGCCAAGCTTCAGTTTAGTACGCAATGCACTACAACATGGTTTATTACAAATAAATGTATAAATCTTAAAACAACTTTTTGTATTTGAAAGTTTGAATTTTAGTTGACTAAAACAAGCACATTCATGTTGCGTCAAATGAGCTTGGTCGGAACGGTCGGACTCGGAACCAACGAGCATGCCGTATCGCCATCGTAACAAAACACAAAAACAAAGTGAGTTTCAAACTTTCGGCACTTTCGGGCGCTTTGCTTTAGTAATGTTGGGCGCTTTCAAGCTTTCGGAAAAAAACATCCAAGAACGTTCTTGGAAAAAGGAAGTGACTTAGGTGCCGGCGTCCCCATGGAACCAGCTGTGGATTTGAGTCTAATTGGTGAGTGCTCGCCCATTCGTTTTACTTTTTCAGTCCTTTCTGTTCGGAGCGTTTATGATGTGTTCTTGTGTGTGCAGGCAGCGTGAAAGCGAACGTGTGCGGTACCTTGTCGCACACGTGCTTTCCGCATTGGATGACCCTCGAGCTTTTGCCATGGAAGTCCCGGAACCGATTTGTCACTGAGCGAGCAGTCAGGTTGCGGGAACGCACCCAGAGGCAAAGGTCACACCGGAGGCAGGGGCGGCCGAGCGAGGCACTTGGTGATTGTATCGGAGCTTTATCTCGTAGATCGGTGGACAAGGCTTGATTTCTGCTAATCGGGTGGCGGCTTGGTACCGCCTAGCTAGGCGGTGTGTTTTGCGTAACCCATGACTGCTAATGGTACCTGTTAGCGTGCTGGCGCTCGTATTCGCTTCCACTGTGGGAGGTTGGATTCAAGTTCGTTTTTTTGTTTTCGGAAACTACTCGAAACATTGCATGACGTGCGCCTTTAGAAGTAGGGTCTGTATTGGTAATGTTGTTTGCGGAGAGTATAGAGAGTTCTTCTTCGACTGGGGCACCGACTTTCTATACAAAATCCTGTACAGGTGGTATTCACCGAGCCTGCAGGTTCGATTTTTGCCAGGGGGCGCCACCGTCGATCCGCCATCTTCGAGGTCGTGGTTTGACGTTTGACTGGCCTGGGTACGCGGCGTTCGTTGGTAGTGTGTACTAATTTCATATCGTTGAAGAAGCTTCGTTAAACAGAAAAGAGAAAACAGTTTATCTCCGGGGCGGGCCGTTTTAATTTCCTGTTCCCGCCGAGTACCGTGTAAAGGCTGAACCGCATGTAAGGCCCGCTCAGACGGAGTCAATTTCACCCAGCAACTTGACGTCGCAACACCAGCAACACGTGCCGTCCGCGTTCACACGCATGCAACCGAATTGCTACGACTTGCTATCATCATCATTCACTTTGAATTTTCTTCCACTATTTAGACGTCCCTAACTACGCGCTAAAAACATGTTTTTATATCTTTGAATGGCGTTGAGAATACTAACTCATCTTTCTGAAAAGGTTTCTTTCCCCAAAAGCGATTGATTTCAAACCAGATCCAAGTCTTTAGCTGTCATCATCACCACCACGGGGGTGTCACGTGAAAATATCGCGTCCCTGATTGGCTGCTGCCGCTTCAAACAGCTCCGAGTTGCTCGTCCGCTTCGAAGCCGGACCCGATTCTCAGCAATTCGTGTCGATCTAGGGAAAGCTAGGGAACAACCCGCCAGCAACTCCGAAATTGCTCGAAAAGTTGCCCCGTCTGAAGCGGGCCTCAGCAATTTAGCGAGCGGCGACGACCTCGCTCCGCTGTCGCTCGGTCACTCGCTGCGACGAGGCAAACCACATGAAAGCGACGGGAGCAAGCGACCAAGGCGATGTGCGACGATTTCTAGAAATCTAAAAACAGCGACCGTGAGAAATCTCTGTCGCTCGTCGCTGACTCTTGTCGCTGTCGCCGTCGCTCACTAAATCGCTTGCATGCGGTTCACCCTTCACTGTCGCTCGTCGCTTAGCTCGGTTTTTGGATTTCTATGAAAACTTAGCGCTCATCGTCTTGGTCGTTTGCTTCCGTCGCTTTCATGCGGTTTGCCTCAAAGTGGGTCGCCGTCGCTTGTCTCGTCGCTTGCCAAATCGCTTGCATGCAATTTTTAAATTGTTTGGCCTAATGAAAAATGCGACACATTTTCCATTAGCTGCGCCCTCGGTGAGCCGGACGGTATGTTTCTGCACAGGAACAAACACCAAAGGCACGACGTACGACACGGAGATGATAAAGCAACACGGTTATGGCCGTGGTGCAGAAAATCTGCTAGAGAAAAAGCAATAAGGAAACTAGCAAAACAAAACAAAGAGTAATCACACCGTGCTACAAAAGCCCCAAAGTAGAAAAATCACAGTTCTTGCAAAAGAGCTACCGCCGTGGGCACGGCGCGCGACACAGAGCGCTGCATGGAGCCGATGGAGCAATGCGGCCGCGGTGGAAATGTCCGATAGCGACAAAAACAAAGTAAAACAGACAAAAAATATTCCTACGGCGCTTCAAAAGCACCGAAGTCTAAGAATAACCCCTAGTTTCGGCCAAAAAGACCATTTAAAGTTGTAAAATGCTGCTAACCTACGCTGAAAGGTCCGGCAAGACGACACCTGACACATACTTGGGATAGAAAGACACCTCGAAGATGGCGACCGTGGTGGCCGATGCCAGCTCACCTAGCAAGTGACGTCAAGTGAATGTCACCTATATGTTGCGCTTATATACGAACCCTCGGGCAGTACTTGATTGAGAAGGTTAGAACAAAAAACAAAACGCGCATTGAGTAGTGACAAAAAAAACAAAAAAAGGTGTTTTAAACAACTTCCTTGAAAGTCCATGAACTGATTTTCAAACTACCTCCTCCTCAGTTCATAAGCAAAGCTAGAAATCGTGTGGTCGTATTTCACTGGAACCCTAAGTTTTCCTAGCAGTCTGACAGTCGGCAAGGCAGTGATGTGATTGCTGCGCCAATTGTGCCAAACTGCGCCAAGGGGCCAACCCTGCTACATCCTGCTACATTTCGCCAAAATATGGGTAATCTGCGCCGAACCTGCGCCAAAGTACCAATTTAGGTCACCTTTCAAAACCGAATTTAAACTGAATACTGTAATAGAGCAGGCGTGTGTTATGTGGCGCAAACAGCAACCTGACACAAAGTACCGTGCATCAATTGTCCAGCCAGCCTTGCATGGTTTTCCCAGCGTCTCGCGTTTCGCGCTCTTGTCTTAAGGGTCTTGTCTCTCATCTCTTTTTTTATATTTTCAGCGATAGACGCGGATGTGTGCAGACGCTCCGACGCTGGCATGCCGGGTACCAGCTATGCCGTCATGCAGTGAAACGAAACCACGTTTTTGCGCGGCAGGAGTTACTTCGTGAGCTGAAGCAACGGCCGTGGGAAAACTATATTTGGTCACTGCCTTTCAGTCACCGTGGTCGCGCTGACGTCGAATGTTGCCGTCCCCACATCACTGCAGAGTATGGTACTTCCTAAAATGACACCAAGCACCACCGCATGTTCATCAACATTCCTGTTCTTGTTTAAATCATACGTTACTACAAAAATCCATCTTTAATTCAAAGACTGCTCTGTCAAAGTATTGGTTATCTAGAGTCCCCTTCGGGTGGGCCTTCTTTCGAGAGGGCTTCGGTACGTGAAAAATCTGCCGTGAAAGAAAGTTGGTGAAGATAGGTGAGCTAAAGCAAAGAAGGCAATGTCTGCACGCTGAACCCGCACAGCATGCTTGTTTGTCTCGAGTTTAGTCGTTGTACAAAGCGCTCCAAGAACGTTTTGAGGCTGGCTCGCAATGTCTTGCATCGATGCACTCAGGTTTTTTATTTTTTGTCTGTTTGGCTTGTACCTTGTTTGCCGGCCTGGTAAGCACGCGCCAATGGACTGTTTTTGTCACATGCTCGAAAGTTACATTTTGTGTACAATTTTGGGGATAAGTTAGCGACGGAGGTGAGGGGCATGGTTTCGGTTTCGAACGGACAGCCGTTGTCTGCGCTCGCGCGACGAAGCATGCCCGACAGCAAGCCTGCCGAAGTTGGCCTCACGGGCATGCGAACATTATTGCGTGACTAAGGCACCAGCTGGGACGCTTGCAATTCATTGTTTTACGTTTGCTTACTTTTGACGAAACTCTGGGATGTCGGGAACCAGTAAGAGGGTGGCAGGCGGCTTTTCAAAATTGCTTGGCAATGCCTACAGCACTGTGCACTTGTGGGATGTCTGAGCAGTAAAAACAGAAGCAGCTAGTTCCGTCACAACACGTCCCATCAAAACACAACACAACACAAAGTGCCCTTCGTTTGTACAACACTTAAAACAAATATTTTTATTTTCCTAAGAATATCGGCTCCAAAATCCACTTTTGCTGCTCCGAAACACTGTCGTGGCTGCTCCAAAAGCCGCTTTGGCTGCTCCAAAACACTGTTTTGGTTGCTCCAAAAGCCACATTTGCTGCTACAAAACACTGTTTTGGTTGCTCCAAACGTGCGCCAAAAGGGCTTAGACCAATCACATCACTGGCAAGGGCAAAGCGCTCGATAAAATTTACGCTTCACATTTTCGCAAGTGCCGACAACCATAAAGTATAAACCGCATGCAAGCAATTTAGCGAGTGACGAGACAAGCGATGGCAACCCTTTTCGCTATCGCTCAATCAGCCGCACGACAAGGCGAACCACACGAAAGCGATGGGAGCAAGCGACTAAGGCAATGAGCAACGTTTTCTAGAAATCCAAAAACCGAGCAACGCGACAAGCAACAGTGAGAAATCTCCGTCGCTCGCTAAATCGCGTACATGCGGTTCAGCCTTAATTGTGTGAACTCGAGAGACAGTGCCACTCACTTCCAAGTGCCTTTCATTTCAGGGCTACACTGCCATTTGCTTCCAAATGCTGCACGGGCCTCATGCGCTGGCACTTTGACACCACTTACGAAACTAACACAGACATATCCAGGGGTTTAAGGTGGGGTTAGCCATCCTACAAAATGGTGCTGCGTAGTTAATTTATATCAAGCTCAAAATGAACAGCACTCTTCATTGATGGCTGATTGACACGACGGATTGATCATGTCCGCGGTTCGTCCGTCTCCCAAGCGCATCCACACGAAGGAGCAGATGCGCAAATGACAGCCAGGACGAACCGAACACGTTTGCGACCCCATAGTGCCGCGACACTCTAACATTGCACGATCACACTGTGGCACCGTTGTCCAAGATTGAAATCGACATTTGCTACTTCGAACAAGAACTGTGCGCCGCTGTTACGTGCAGAGCGAGACATAACACCATGAAAGGCTTAGTGCGAAGCGCCACTATACTCCGCGACAACGTTTCTTGGCATTTCTGGGGAGAGGAGGAGAGCTCGCGCACAGCTTTATTCAGCGCTCAAAATGGGAGAGGGAACGCGTGCCTGTACCTTCCACTGCATTGCCAAGGAAAGTTGTCGCAGAGTATAGCTTTACTAAACCAAGGCATGACAGAGACTCAAGCATGGTCCTGCTCGAGGAGGCTTTGGCGTAGAGGCGGTGAAGTCCTGGGCTCGCAAAGGGGCATTTGGAGATGCCTTCACTCACTTTGCGCTCGCGCCTTCAGTACACCACAGCCACAAGAAAGGTCTTACTGGGTGAAAGGTTGATTGGAGATTCAGAGTGATTGCGGCGTGGTAGACTCGTTTTGACAGAAGCTTCTTGACGCAGATGAGTACCAGAATCTGCGTCATGTCAGTCGGGCAAAGTTCCTCATACCAACCTTTTTGGTATGAGAAATGAAATGAAAGAATGTTTTGTTGCAATAGTTTGGGTCATTTTTCTTTAAAAGTCTTACTTGCAACTTTCAGTAAAACACAAGCATTAGAGACCAGCTGCCCTCACAATCATGCCCCCCCCCCCTTTTGCTGTCAGTGAGCAACCTAATAGCCTTGGGCTTTTCTAATAGCAATTAGCGGTTCTTGTACATGTGCAAAAGTGAAAAGTATGCTGCTGCCATGTTTGTCAGTTTTGTAACTCTTTATTCCCTCAGACCGCAAATTTGTCTTCAGCTTGGTTCACATGCACAGTACATTCATGGCATCTTGTATCCAAAAATGTTCTATTGTGGGTGTGTATGTGTTTGGTGTTGGGGGGGGGGTTACTTCGCTGGTTGAGTTGGTAGGCAGGGGATTGCGAGAAAGAAGGGTAGATAAAATACAACCGTCATTTTTACTATGAAAACCTTTTAATACAGGACTGACGAAAATATGAGAACATGAAAAGATATGATATCCCGTCTTCCTCTTGTTACTTTCTGTAACCTAGTCTTGTAATTTAGAATCATATACTACTACATAAGATACAATGATGTGGAAGGTGCTAGTGCACTTAACCCTTAACCGTTTTGGACAAGCCTAGCTCGTCCACCTATAGAGCCGTCCCTAAACCGTTTAGGATGAGTGTAGCTCATCCGCGCACCATACCTCGCCCCTTGTTTCTTTTTGGGCATCCCAGGTTTGTTCCGAGCGTAGTTTTTGTTGCTGCTCAGAGATTGCAGCACGCATTTTTTTATTGTACACGTTTTTAAGGATGGCGACCGACTGTGGAGACATGTGCGGCCTGGGCCATACGTGCAATAAAAAAAAAAACTTAAAATAGAAAATTGAAGGAAAAAACAAAAAGTTCAGTGGTTAAGGTGAACAATGTGCAACATTTTTATGCAGTTTCCTCGTTCCTTTGAGAATATCTAATTGGATACGAGACACACTTTCACGACGTGCAGGCAACGTCAACAGAAATGTTAATTGAGTGCAGACTCCGCAGTCTACTTATGACCGATTCACATGACGAGCTTATCCGCAGATGGATTGATCACTCACAGACGTCCACGGAACGTCAGTCCCCCAAGTGCGTCCACACGGAGGAGACGAGCGGATGACAGCGAGGACTGAAATGAACCTATTCGAGGCCCTGCGATTCCGCGAAAGGCCAACATCGCACTGTGGCACCGTTTTCCAAGGTCAGAAGTGATGTTTGCGACTACGATCACGGTGCTATCATGAAAAAGAATCGAAGTATGCCGCTGTTACATACCGAGCGAGACAAAGCATTGTGACAGGCTTAGCGTGAAGCACCACTAGCTCTACTAACCACATGACACAAGTACAGTCCTGCTCCAGGAGGCTTCAGCATTAAAGCGATGAAGTCTTGGGGTCGCAGAGAGGCATTTGGAAATGCCTTTACGCATTGCTTGCTTGTGCACCACTCTTCAGCACACTACAGCCGTAAGAAAGGTCTTGCTGGATGGAAAACTGGGTGGACGTGGAGGAAAGATTGCAGCGTGCTAGGCAAGCTTTGACAGAATCTTCTTGACACCGACCCGGAGGAGTACCAGAACCTGCGGTGCGTCAGCTGGGCAAAGTTCTTGCAGCTTCTTTCACGAGTGGAAAATAAGAATGGCTCGACAAAATGAAACAGCGAATGACAAAACACAGTGGTGCACTATCTTTGTTTGGCTTATTCGAAAGCAAAAATATTGTTGTACCAAATATTAAGAGCAAAAATATTGCTCTTAAATACTGCATTTCATGTGTTATAGCACTTTGAAGGTAAAAGTCACTTCCAATTTTAGATAATGTTTTTACTTTAAAGAAACAACTTTTCTCTAATTGTTTTGATTGAGCATTAGTGTCGTAAACTGCTCCTAGCAGCCTTGAACAGTAAAGTTTGCATATCAGAAGGATTGCTAATTTTTAGCAATATCTTTTGTCTCTTCCAACTGCACAAAATAGGCACAGGAAGGTGAACAATACTTTCTTTTACAGAGCCAGCTCTTCAGTTCTGGGAGCAATAAGTCAATGCCTGATTCCACAGATGCATATCAGGTGAGCACTTCTTAACGAAACAACTTTGCTCTTATTGTTCTAATTTAACACTAGTGTGGGAAATCTTGTTTTACTACAGTTCTTGAGGTGAAAACGTGTATAGTATTTCAGGTTAATGAGGTACTTCATAGGCACCATGTTTAAAGAAACACTAAAAAAGTCCTTGAATTCAAAAAAACACAAAAAGTTTAGGGTGGGCACCTTAAAAGTGGTTTTACATTGTTAAAAATCAGAAGCGCAAACACTAAGAAAAGAAGAGGGGACAGGACAGAGCGCTTACTCCAACTGAGTGTTTAATGCATTCCCCGAGGAAGACATAAAAGAAGAAACTGGACATGTGAAGGTAGAAAGAGGAGGAAAATTAATGTTATAGATTATAGATGCATTAAAGAAATTAAAATTAAATGTGACTTCACCCCTTTACACTAGCAAGGAAAAAGAGAAGAGAGCGCGATAGAAAAACAAAATTTAGACATATAAACAAAAGCAACCAGGTCAAAGATAAAGTTAGAAAACATTAAAGCGACCCGGGTTAAGAAAAAAGGTTAAGGTACCCTATCTCTTTCTCAGACAACGCTATTGATGGTGTGCTTATGCAAGCTTCCCTTGAGACAAGATGGTTTTTGCCTCATAGAGTTCTCTGGATCTCTTTTTATAGTAACGCTTGAGGATTTTAGTCTGTTGGAATATAGGTGTGCAGTGACAGTCCCGGATGTGTATGGCGAGATGCCCCGATGGTGATGATTTAAGAGGAAGGTGATGCTCTCGAGGTCTCACATTCACACAGCGGCTCACGAATTGTCCAACTACATTGGTGTTGCAGATGACATACTTATGTGTATGATTGACGGTGCATTGTTTAGCATTTTCATTTCGCAAATTAACCTTGGGACACAATTTTTTTCAGTTTGTTCGGTGCTGATAATACCATTGGTACTTCGTAGTTTGAGGCTATTCGTTTCAAGTTGTGAGATATGTTGTGGATGTAGGGTATCGTAGTTGGCCGTGTTTTCTTCTCATAATTTCGTTTTCCTCTTCCCTTAGGAGTTGTCAGGTGTTCTGCTACATCAAACATTAATGAATTAGTGTATCCGGAATCCTGCAGTCTTTGCACTTGTGCTTCGAAACTACACTTGGCCGTGTGTTCACAGGACTTCTGCAGGGCCGCTTTGAAGCAATCTTTGCACTATTCCTTCTTTTTAATTATCTTTGAGTGGGCAGAATCAAAAGGTAGGAGTCTTTTTTGGACCGTGGCGAGTAGGTCCAACACATGTGTGAATCTTCAAAGGGCAGTTGGAGATCTAAAAATTGAAGCTTGCCCTGTTTTTTATTCGGTGACTTTAATTTTCTATGCGTTAATTGGAACTCTGCGGTCCCCGTTTGTCCTAAAGGGAATGGTTTGTGCAAGGACTTCCTTGACATGTGTTTGGATTTTAATCTTTTTCAACTTGTGTCCGTCCCTACTAGGGTGACGGATTCCTGTTCTAGTATTTTAGATCTCGTGCTAACTACTCATCCGGGTTTTGTAGAATCACCTCTAACCTGTTTTGATGGCGTGAGCGATCATCGGGTAATTTACTGCCCTATATGCGTGGAAATCCAGAAACCGTTGCGCGTTCAAAAAGCATACGGCTGTATGAGAAAGGGAATTATGAGCAGCTCTGCAACACTCTGTCCGAATATTTTATGTATTTTAATACTAATTTTGAGAGTAGAAGTGTGGACGTAAACTGGTGTCTCTTTAAAGATAAATTATGTGATTTAGTGGAAAAATATATACCTTGTATTGATATAACAACGAAGTCTTCGAATCCATGGTTTAATCGCAGCCTCAAATCGCTACGCAATAAAAAGCAAAGGCTCTTTCGAGTTGCCCGTCGAGCCGGTACGCCCGAATCATGGCAGAGCTATGAGGACTGCGCTAACATTTACAAAATTGAGTTGAATAGATGTAAAGACATTTTTTATCGTACGACTTTGCCATCATTATTGATTGCCAATCCGCAGCATTTTTGAATGTTGTTCGCCCAAAAGACGAGTGTTCGTTACAACTTGTTTCAAATTCAGGGGACCCTGTTCCAGTGAACTTGTGCGCTAATGTGCTGAATGATGTTTTTTCTAACGTGTTCTCCCGTTCAGACCTCATTACTGTTTCCCCTCCCGTCTCCAGTATATCGTTCCCAATGGATCCTATTCTTATTGATTACGATGGAATCGTAAACATTATTAAATCCTTAAAAGTTTCTTCGTCATGTGGAATTGACAGCATAAATTCCAAGATTCTCCGTAAAACTAATCTAACGTCTAGCCTTTTTTTAACAAAAATCTTTCGTCAATCTCTGGAGACGGGAGTCGTGCCTGAGGACTGGAAGTTTGGGAAGGTCATTCCGGTCCACAAGAGCGGTAGTAGGTCATCACCAGCCAACTATAGGCCGATATCTCTTACCTGCATCTCGTCTAAAATAATGGAACACATCATCTTCAAGCATTTGGTTTCATTCCTGGATTCTAACTCTTTCTTCAGTGACGTGCAGCACGGTTTTCGCCGTAATTTTTCTTGTGAAACACAGCTTCTTCATCTGACTAATGACTTGTTCTTGAATCTCGACTCCGGATACCCCACTATCGCTGTATTTCTCGATTTCTCTAAAGCATTTGATAAAGTACCTCATAAACTTCTACTTCTCAAACTTTCTACGCTAAATATTGACGCTCATGTACTAATCTGGATTGAATCATTTCTTTCTCAACGCCGTCAATACGTCTATGCTAACAATGCCTCGTCTCACGTCTCTGCTGTTTCTTCTGGTGTTCCTCAAGGCACCGTGCTTGGACCGCTACTTTTTCTCATTTATATTAACGACCTCCCATTGCGTATCACCTCTGTTATTCGCCTGTTTGCTGACGATTGCGTTGTTTACCGTAAGATTACTACTCAAGATGACCTTCTAATTTTGCAAGCTGACCTTCTCAAAATAACCGACTGGTGCCAGAATTGGAAAATGTCTCTCAATACTAACAAATGTAAGTGCATGCGTTTTTCTAATTCATTAGCAGAAACTAATCCTACGCTACTTTTGGATGGGACTATACTCGAATATACAGACCACTATAAATACCTCGGCGTGCATCTTTCACCTAACCTCTCTTGGAATACTCATATTAACAACATTGTACAATCTGCTAATCGAAGTTTAGGCTACATCCGTCGAAATTTTAGATCTGTTCCCAATAACCTTAAGCGCCTCCTGTACGTTACTCTTGTCCGTCCCAAATTAGAATATGCGTCTTCAATTTGGCATCCTCATCAATCAACGCTAACTGATTTAATTGAATCTGTTCAGAGCCGTGCTGCACGCTTCATTTTTTCTGATTATTCCCGTTTTTCGAGTGTCTCGTTAATGAAAGCTCACCTTGACCTTCCGCTATTATCTTCACGTCGTAGGATCTCTCGCCTTTGTCTTCTTCACAAGGTATTTTATACGCCCATCTTTAAACAATCTCTCTTAAACCCCCATCATACATCTCGGCTAGAATTGACCATCCTTGTAAGATCGCCCGCCCACAATGCTTCACCCTCGCACACCAGAAGGCGCTCTTACCATCTGCGATTGTGGACTGGAATGACCTCCCCGAGAACCTCATCGGCATCACCGACAGTGGAAGATTTCGGGACGCCATCACCAACTACTTCATGTAAACCCACTCCCTCTGTAACGCCACTTGTGGCCCTGAGAGTATTATAAATAAATAAATAAATAAACTCATGCGTGAACTTGAGTCCTTGTGCTTGTGTCATGAAAGTGTTGCTTATGATTTTGAATGTAGCAGAATCGTATTGGTCAGGTCTGATGCAAAGTAGAACAAGATAGTCATCCACGTATCTAAAGATATGTGTAACCAGGTTTGTGGGCAAGTTCTGGGCTATGCCCCTGTCACATTGGGAAAGGAAAATGTCGCATAAAGCAGGTGCTAAATTGGAGCCTATGCAGATCCCTTTCTTTTGGATGTAAGTATTGCCACTGAAAGTCACAAAGGTAGATCTGAGGCAGAACCTAAGGAGTTTCATGAAGGATGCTGATGATATCCCACATTGATTTTGAAACGACACAGTTCCATGAGCCTCTATGCAGTCGCTGACTGCTTCAAGCATTCTTGCATGAGAGACCGAGTAGAACAAGTCCTCCATGCCAAGGAAAAGTCCAAACTTTACTGTCGAGGCACTTGATTTTAGGTAGTCTATCAAAGATTCTGAGTTTGGAATTAGGAAAGGGTCATTCAATTGAAGGTTGTTCAGGTGGCGTAAAAGAAATCTGGACATCTTTCCCTGCCAAGATCCTCGTTCAATTACAACTACCCGAAAAGGGCAACCCTCTTTGTGCGCTTTGGCGGTGAAAAACATTTCTAATTGGTCACTTTTTGCAGTACTTATTTGTTTCCTCAATTGGGTTAGATCTAGCTTGTGGCACATCTGCAGTGCTTTTGCCTTCACTTCTTTTGGATTCCAACCTTTCCAAGCAGTTAAAAATACTTATCTATGGCGAGCTGTGCTTTATCGAGGTAAATCTCTCTGGTCGTCACAACGAAACCTCCTTCGTTGTCAGAAATTAGGCGATTTAAATTACTTTCTCGAAATTGATTAACTATGCGAGGTAAATTTATCTTCCTGTCGCTTTGAGGGCCTGCTTTTGAGGTAGTACTTCCATAAAATCGGAAATGCAACGCTGTCGGTTTTCTTCTTGAAGCTTTAGCAACAATGTCATGGACGTTTGACACCATATGTACTCCATGCTGTTGGGGTTCGGTGCAAAATTTCGGTCCTTTTTTACAGAACATCGCGTATATCACCCGGAATGGGCTCGCAGCCTAAGAGCGTAACAGAATCACCTCTTCCGCTGCGTCATAGATGAACGTAGATATTTTAGATGAGAGATGTAAGAGCCCCAAAGGAATCAGCCCCTGGCTGGCTGTAGTCAGGAAGGATCTGTCTCTGGTGATGTGTCCATCATTGGGGATGCCAATGCCGGCAAGGGCGCTGAGACAGGATCGATAAAACCGGATCTGACGCCACATCTCCGAACGAAAGCTAAACCATTAATTTGAATGTCCTATACAGTAGACTCTCATTAATTCAAACTCCAGGAAACCACGAATTTCGCATGAATTACAGTGATGTGATTGCTGCGCCAATTGCGCCAAACTGCGCCAAGGGGCTAACCCTGCTACATCCTGCTACATTTCGCCAAAATATGGGTAATCTGCGCCAAGCCTGCGCCAAAGGACCAATTTAGGTCGCCTTTCAAAACCGAAACTAAACTGAGTACTGTAATTGAGCAGGCGTGTGTTATGTGGCGCAAGCGGCCGCCTGACACAAAGTACCGTGCATCAATTGTCCACCCGGTCTTGCATGGTTTTCCCGGCGTCTCGCGTTTCGCGCTCTCGTCTTGTGGGTCTCGTCTCTCGTCTCTTTTTTTATATTTTCAGCGATAGACGCGGATGTGTGCAGACGCTCCGACGCTAGCGTGCCGGGTACCAGCCATGCCGTCATGCTGTGAAACGAAACCACGTTTTTGCGCGGCAGGAGTTACTTTGTGAGCTGAAGCAACGGCCGTGGGAAAACTATATTTGGTCACTGCCTTTCAGTCACCGTGGTCGCGCGACGTCGAATGTTGCCGTCCCCACATCACTGCAGATATGGTACTTTCTAAAATGAAACTAAGTACCGCCGCATGTTCATCAACATTCCTGTTCTTGTTTAAATCATACGTTACTACAAAAATCCATCTTTAATTCAAAGACTGCTCTGTCAAAGTATTGATTATCTAGATTCCTCTCGGTGGGCCTTCTTTCGAGAGGGACCTCGGTACGTGAAAAATCTGCCGTGAAAGAAAGTTGGTGAAGAGAAGTGAGCTAAAGCAAAGAAGGCAATGTCTGCACGCTGAACCCGCACAGCGTGCTTGTTTGTCTCGAGTTCAGTCGTTGCACAAAGCGCTCCAAGAACGTTTTGAGGCTGGCTCGCAATGTCTTGCATCGATGCACTCAGGTTCTTTATTTTTTGTGTGTTTAGCTTGTACCTTGTTTGCCGGCCTGGCAAGCACGCGCCACTGGACTGTTTTTGTCGCATGCTCGAAAGTTACATTTTGTGTACAATTTTGGGGATAAGTTAGCGACGGAGCTGAGGGGCATGGTTTCGGTTTCGATCGGACAGCCGTTGTCTGCGCTCGCGCGACGAAGCATGCCCAACAGCAAGCCTGCCGAAGTTGGCCTCACGTGCATGCGAACATGATTGCGTGACTGAGGCACCAGCTGGGACGCTTGCAATTCATTGTTTTACGTTTGCTTACTTTTGACGAAAATCTGGCACGTCGGGAACCAGTAAAACGGTGGCAAGCGGTTTTTCGAAATTGCTTGGCAATGCCTACAGCACTGTACACTTGTGGGATGTCTGAGCAGTAAAAACAGAAGCAGCGAGTTCCGTCACAACACGTCACATCAGAACACAACACAACACAAAGTGCCCTTTGTTTGTACAGCACTTAAAACGAATATTTTTATTTTCCTAAGAATATCTGCTCCAAAATCCACTTTTGCTGCTCCGAAACACTGTCTTGGCTGCTCCAAAAGCCGCTTTTGCTGCTCCAAAACACTGTTTTGGTTGCTCCAAAGGCCACATTTGCTGCTCCAAAACACTGTTTTGGTTCCTCCGAAACATGCGCCAAAGTGGCTTAGGCCAATCGCATCACTGGAATTATCAAAAGCTTGAATTATAAGAAGTTCATCTAAATATGTTGCAAGATAAATTATGATTTGCTAAATGGATGGCTACACACACAAAACAGATATTTGATGATTTTCTCTAACAGGCCTACTAATCATAAGCAGGTATGCCACTCATGAAGCATTGGTGAAATTTATGACACAAATTTATTCACCGCCCAAGAATGTTGTTTATCGGGGACTGTTTAGACAGCACATGACACCTCAAAATAAAATTAAGTCTGTTCAACCAGCAAAATAGTTGTCTATTATGGACTATTAAGCGGGGACCCATGAGTAATGAAAACAGGCATTGTGCTGCAGTTTCTATAGCAACTTGCATGAACGCTGCAACGTAAAGCCATGCCTCCACATCACAGTATCCGCGCAAGTTGCTGTGGAAACTGCCGCGCGGCACCCCTTTTTGTCGCTCATGTGTCGTCTGGTTCAGAGACATATATAGAGAGAGTTTAACCTTTCATTGGGATGTGTACGAGGCAAATGAGGAAGCACCATTGGCTGAAGGTCGGCTGGGCGTATTCCAGAGCGTTTTCACAAATGCATTGTGGCCAACCAAAAGCTGCGCATAATACCCTGGCGGTGGTTGCGAGAAACAAAATTAATAAGTGCATCAGAGTAACTCTCGGTGACTGGAAATATGGTGCACATGATGTTTCGATCGCGATCATGCAACATCACGGTGGAAGATACATAAAGATATAGAAGATATAAAAAGCATGCGCGACCAACAGAACAATTGCCGAGTGCCAGGAATCTGCCGTCGAAACGGTCAGACTTCGTTTGAGTAAAACAGAAATCAAGTGGCACATTCGTTTCTGACATCTTCTTACATAACCATGATCGAAACATTGCGTGCACCATAACCATGAAGAGTTACTACATTTAACACTTATACACTTATTAAAACTGTTTCTCGCTACCATAGTTATGAGATTCTTTTAGGCTTCTGGTTGACCAAGAGAGCTTGTGAAGCCCTCTATCTGCGTCTGCTGCACGCCCTGGCTCTGCATGCTCCTTTTATTGACCAAGCTGTCTATACCGTTTTATCGTAGGTAGCGCCATTTTGAGAGCGAGAAAAAGGGAAAGGGCTACCGGCTCTTTCCCCTTTGCTGGAGCGTTAGAAAGAGTGAGTCCCGGATGAGAGGCTTTGCCGGTGTTGGGTGCCTGCATTTCTTCTCTGTTTTAAACTCCCAAACTTAATTAGAGCCACGGGCTTCGATGGCGACTGTCCCCCGGTCATCGGGACACCATTGCTCGGTTATAGGGTGCATGAATAACGACAGAAAGCATTGAATACTCTCTGAGGACCTATGTACTTGCACTGAATCCGGCAAGGCGAGTGCGGCTGTTTCCACATGACCCCGATTTCCGGCAGCAGTGGGTTGCATCCGTAAACCGAAAAGACATTTCCCCAACGCCATCCTCTTGACTGTGCTCAGAATATTTTGTGAATGGAGCGCGCACCGAACTTAACGCTGTACCGTCAATGAACATGGGGTACGCTCGCAAGGTGCGTGCAAGTTTTCTCCTGATAATTGCTGTTTCAGCTTGTAACTTTTTGTAACTGAGTTTATGTTAATATCGATATTTTAAAGAGGTGACGATGACTTGATTTTATTATCTACAGCACTTAGTTGAAGGCTGATTACCGCAGCCGGGTGTGGCTGGAAATTGTCGAAAAGTTAGTTCTATTGCTTTTGCCTGAATCGCGATCTCCTGCGCAATACCAGAGAGCCATGAACCTATTTTGACCGTCACAACGCGACTAGATTCTTCTTATTTTCAAAATTAGTAAATAATATTGCCAGAAAGAAACCTTCAATTTCTGTTGCTGAAATTTGAAACATGCTCATGCATCGATTTCGAATCGTTGAATCATTGATCGACTCGCTCCGGCAATAGGCCCATCTCGAATTTGCTGTTTTCAGTTCTCAACAAAAGACACACTCATTGGCACGGGATCCTCAAGTAAAACGTTTATAAACACCTATGCATGAGCATGTTTCTACATTTATAAACATCAATGCATGAGCATGTTTCAACTTTCAGCAACAGGAATTGAAGGTTTCTTTCCAGCTACAATATGTACTAATTTTGAAAATGAGAAGAACCTAGTCGCATTGTGACGGTCAACAGAGGTTCATGGCTCTCTGGTATTGCGCAGGACATCGCGATTCAGGCAAAAGCAATAGAACTAACTTTTCGACAATTTCCAGCCACACCCGGCTGCGGTAATCAGCCTTCAACTAAGTGCTGTAGATAATAAAATCAAGTCATTGTCACCTCTTCAAAATATTGATATTAACATAAACTCAGTTACAAAAAGTTACAAGCTGAAACAGCAATTATCAGGAGAAAACTTGCACGCACCTTGCGAGCGTACCCCATGTTCATTGACGGTACAGCGTTAAGTGCGGTGCGCGCTCCATTCACAAAATGTTCCGAGCACAGTCGAGAGGATGGCGTTGGGGAAAAGTCTTTTCGGTTTAGGGATGCAAGCCACTGCCGCTGGAAATCGGGGTCATGCGGAAAGAGGTGGGGCTTAAAGACATTGCAGCCGCACTCGCCTTGCCGGATTCCATGCAAGCTACATAGGTCCTCAGCAGTATTCGACGCTTTCTGTCGTTATTCGTGCAGCCTATAACCGAGCAATGATGTCCCGATGACCGGGGGACTGTCGCCATCCAAGCCCGTGGCTCTAATTAAGTTTGGGAGTTTAAAACAGAGAAGAAAGCGCAAACTAAGTGCGAGCAATGCCTACACCCATCACCGGCGAAGCCTCTCATCCGGGATTTTCACTCTTTGAAACGCTCCAGCAAGTGGGAAAGTGCCAGTAGCCTCCTTTCCTCTCGCCCTCCTTCAGTAAAAGAGTCTATATACAGCTCTGCTCTGCTTTAGCCCCGTTGAGTGCGCTTCTTTCTGAGCACCGGTACACTGCGGAAAAGCAACACCAGTGGAAGCAAGCTTCACGGATGTTGCTTCTCCGCAGTGCTCCGGTGCTCAGAAGAATGCGTTCAACGGTGCCGCGAGAACAAAAAGTATGAATTGCACGAAAGCGCCGTTTGAGTTAAGCGGCTTATGAATACATCGAAAACGTAGCGGGACAACCTAAGTTTTTAAATTTGTTTGACTTAACCGGAAGTATTAAATATCCAAGTTTGAATTATTGCGAGCCTATTGTATAAACTAAGGGATATCCGGCTCAATTCAATGTGCTTAATATCACTGAATAGTTGTGCAATTTTAATTTGCTTGTTTTATTTCTCAAACACTTTTTGTATTGGGTGTTTAATTCAATGCCAATTTTTACTTTGGTTCAATTTATGGGAGGTTTGTTTCATATGTCATGTAGAGTAGAAACGTGGGGAGCTGGGATAGTTGGTAAGCACATTGCTTGCCGACTTTAACCATGTATGTCATATACATTTTGTTGTGATTATGTATTGATTTTGAATCCTCTACTGCTCTTTATTTCAAGCTGCCCTTACATGCACCATGAAGATACCGAAGAAGTCTTCAATTGAAGGACAACTATAAGCACAAGCATGGAGCGGCATCTAGATGGCCAGCGCAAGGACAACTATAATGTAAAATTTCTCCAAACTTAAAGCAAGGCATGCCTTCTTCCAATAAAGGTATTGTGGCGAAACTTCTTAATTGCTTTGTTTGTTCAGCTGTCACCTATAGGAACAGCTGATCTCACACAACAAAAGGCTGGCAATGAGTAGTACAGGTTGTGTGCTCTTTTTCTTTTGCAAAACATGAACTTTTGTATG
This sequence comes from Ixodes ricinus, assembly GCA_037355805.1. NCBI lineage: Eukaryota > Metazoa > Arthropoda > Arachnida > Ixodida > Ixodidae > Ixodes > Ixodes ricinus. Next base: position 9,275 of record JAZHYW010022094.1, on the reverse strand, counting down.
TTTTGTCTAAGGATGAAAAATTATACAAGTGCATATATTGAATGACGGAGCTATGAACTCTCCATACCAATCTGTACCCCGAAGCCTCATGTGACTTTGGCTTACTTGAACATGGAAGCTGTTCACACTGAGTAATGAAGCACTATACCTTTCTGTCTTTTTGAAAGCCATATGCTACGAGCCATCTGCACCAATCCTGCACCTCTGATACATTAGGTGACACCCCTGGCAGAGCTAGAGCTCTGCCAGGGGAGTCGGCAGATGTATCGGAGGTGCAGGGGTACGGATGGCTTGTAGCTTTGACCTTATATAAGGCGGAAAGGTATAGTGCTTCGTTATTTAGTGCGAACAGCTTTCATGTTTCGTACAGATAGCTGTCCGTAATGTGGGCTACAGACGTTCCGTCATTTTGCGAAATATATGTCTTGTTTTTACGGACGATTTCAGTTTCTAGATTACGGAAACCATGTCGGCAATATTGAACCGGCAACTTTTCCCGTAAAATGGAAAACGGATAACTGTTCGTAAAGTGAGCTACGAACGTTCCGTCATTTTACGAAATTATATGCCTTGTTTTTACAGACGGTCCATTTTCTGGATTACGGAAAACATGTCGGCAATATTGAACCGGCAACTTTTGCCGTAAAATGGGGCAAAATTTTTTACAGTGTAATAAAGCAGCCCGAATACAGTCCTTATTCAAGTGTCCTTGTGTATTTTAATTTCATAGTGTTCCCTTAATTTGTGAGCTCAGGCTAATAAACCTCACCGAATAGTTAAACAGTGCGTTTTACTAATGCTAGATATCTAGAAAAAATGCACATCAGTCAAAGTTGAAAGACAAGCAAGATCCTCTCTTCCATTTATTTTATAGCTCTTCTTAAATATACATGGGTTGCACTGACGTCACATCGCATACTTTTGACCACCATGTAAGAGGGGGAAAGGGAAGCTGCTTTTGTAAGAATTTTGAGTGACGGGTTAATCTTCTCTAATCTTCTGGGAGGAGAATAGCGACGCCTGTGCAAATCCGGAAGGCACAAAGGAGGGTCCTGATAAGAGAGGAGCTCCTTGCCCTCGTCTCTGGTGGTGACCGGAGCGCTCTTTGAATGACGTCACGTGGAACCCAAGTATACGTAAGACACTTCGTTTTTTATGTATTATATTTTTCAATCTTTGTTTGGTAAAAGTTGTATGGTATTTTTTAAGCTGATAATCAAAGAGAAATCGTTTTTTTTTTCTATTCAGAAATTTAGTTTTTTTTTTCGGATGGCTTATGAATGAAGAAGCATAAGCATAATAAACAATAAAGATCATCGATCGGTTCCCGAAAAATTAAATAGATTTTTGAGAGCGCAGCTCTTAGGCGCCCGTTTCCGGCCTGAGCGGCGTCGACGTCATGTTCGCCGTCGCCGTCGGCGTAACGATTTTCGTGAAGCGTCGGCGTCGCTGTCGACGTCGGCGTAAACGTAACGCGTCGGCGTAACGCTTTTTGTGACGCTACGGCGTCGCCGTTGCGTCACACCCATGCGAGATACAATTGGTTGAGCTTGATCGTGACTTGGCATACTCATTAGATAATAGGCTTCAAGTAGATTGCATATTTCTTGATTAAAAAAACATTTAATACAGTACCTTATGCGCTTATCATTCATAAACTTTCAACATTAAACTACCGAGTAGCGTTCTCGCATGTCTGACCGATTACTTGCACCAGAGAAAGCAATCCGTTTTAATGAAAGGGAAACGGTCGGGCGATATTGTGCTTACATTCGGAATACCAGAAGGGTCCTTGCTGAGTCCGTTTCTTTTTAATTTTTATTAGCGATATCACCGAATTCAAGAATAAGGCTTTACGCATATGACTGTGTTGTATACTCCGAGGTCCGTGACATCGCAGAGTGCTGTGCTTTACAAGATAATATATCCCATATCTTTGCGTAGTGTGACACATGTGGCGTGGAACTAAACACGGCAAAGTGTAATAATGCGCGTGTCACGCGTAAACGTAGGCCTGTCCTCTTACATATAACACCAGCAGAAATCCTCTAGCAACTGTACCAAGCGTCCTTGGTGTATACCTTTTGGAAAACCTTTCCTGGTCAAAACACGTAGACTACGTAATTGCAAAAGCAACTAGCATGCTTATCTTTGTAAAGCGATATTTTAATGATAGTTCATGAAAAACTAAGTTGACGTTATACCCAACATACATTAGGCCTATCTTAGAGTACGCCAGTGTCTTCTGTGACCATAATCAGGCACATCTTGTTAATCAACTAGAAAACATTCAAAACAGACCAGCCAGGTTTATTACAGGACACTGCAATTTTAGATCGAGTGTTGGCAATTTGAAAAATATAATTTATTTTATTTTATTAGCCCACAGAAGGCGCTCCATGCTATTGAAATGTTATGATAACATCTTTTATAACTACCTTGGTCTAAATTAAAAAAAAAAAAACAACTATATGCAGCCTCCCCACTTCATATCAGGAACGAGAGACCACTCAAAAAACGTGAGAGAGTACCAGTGCAGAACGGAAGTGTTCCTTTTCCTTCCACAACAAGCGACTGAAACCCGCTACCCGAAGAGTCATGCGTCTAGAGCCCTGAGGCCGGATTCTCAAAGCGAACTTACGACGAAAAAAGTGCGTACGACATATTTGAGAGAAAATCCGTATTCTCGAAACGGAATTGTCGTAACTTTTGCGCAGGTTACGACAAAATCCTACGACAGCTCCGAAGCTGTCTTACGCACTTTTTACGATCAAATCAACATGGCCGACAGCATCGCTCAGTTACTCGGTCGCGACGACCAACGGACATTTATTTTTCTACGTGCTCTTCTCGCGTGTCCCGACTTCAAGCAGCAAGAAAAAAGGAAGAAGTACTTGAAACCGACTACGACGAACATCAACGCTGGATCCACAGACACCCGGGAAAAGCAACAAAGGCAACGATCCCACCGACCAAGCGAGCTCGGCAGAATAGGCCTAGCAGGCACTCCGACCGCTCCGACCTGTTCCGGCGCAGCATTGCTCCGACGGTCCTTGGCCCAAACCGTCTGCCAACGACCGGCTGGCTTGCTGAATGGAATATGCCCGCGCGGCCCTTGTGGACCCTTCCGGTATGAATAGTTTGATCGCTGAACTAAATTTCAGAGGTCAATCTCTTCCCCTCGTCATCTCGATCTCCTTGTTGTCCGAGGCAGCGGTGACGAACGCTGTCGTCGAAAAGGGACTCTCATTGATTCTATCTTCTTGTTTTGTGTGATATAGAGCTCAATAAATGCCGTATGGATTACCTTCGCAACACGGTATGTACACTTTGCTATTAGTATGCCATTTCTATTTTAACACGGCGCTACGTCACTGTCGAGCTATAACAGTTCGTGGTAGCTACGCGATGACGGTCATACCTTTCTTTGCCGAGTGTCATGTCAGTATGGAGTTGCAATCGTAAAAGATCGCTCCCGAAGCGCTTGCCAAGACGCGGTCTAACAGAGCGAATTCAGCACTTCGATCGAACGCTCGCGTCCGCTCCGAGTATGAACAGGTATTTGCGTGGCTCTTGCTGACACTCTCGTAGTTCAAACGTATCTTTTTTAACGTCGGCTCGCTCCTGCATTTCCGAGGCAGCGAAAAACGCCGCGGCTATTGGTTTCTATCTATGTCGCTTTGCAAACGACTGGCACGGCGCTTTTACCAACATGACAGGTGTGTTGACTTCGTAGCAGTCAACGAAGCGTTTAAACCGTGTTGGCGTCTATATATCACTGCACGGACACGGACCCCAGTCAAGCGGTGGTGGAAAGGCCGCCTGTGTTTATGAGAAACAGCTTGAACACTAAACATTTACACACAGACAGGACAGGACATACACAGAGCTGACTATCAACGAGTAGTTAGCCTGTGTTTGTTATTAAAAATCCACGTGCTCCGAACTATGCCGAGCTCTCCGATTGGTTGTTCGTGTTGCCGAAGACGCCGTCGCCATAGCAACAGCACCGGAAGTCGTCGTTTCTCCGTAAAAGGTCGTAACTTTCCTCCTCTCACTTAAGAACGCGTTTGTGAATACCGTTCTCGCCTCATCTTACGATGATCGTAACTTTACGAACTTCGTAGCTAAGTTGTCGTAGGTAAGAGGTTTTTATGAATCTGGCCTCTGTTCTTCGAAGGAATATTAAATAGTGATATTTAATATTGTTTTAGTGTCTTGTTGCTCGTGCCTCTGTTTCAAGAACTATGTAATTATTGGAATTTTGTTTTGCGTGTTCGTGTCATGGGCCTTTTGTTTTTCTACCTTTGCTCATCTGTACCCCCCCCCCCCTCCTCGCTATAATGCCTTCATAGGTCAGCGAGGTACCTTGAATTAATAAATAAATGAACGTCAGAGGATGATTTGAGAAGAACCTTGTGTTTTCTCAAGAAAAGACGTCAAGTTTGTTTCATGCGAGGAAGGAACCTTTGTCGCGGCTCTCTGAAGCTTCTGCCGCGGTGCTGCCTACATTAAAAAAAATGGCAGTCTATAGATTCGCCTGCTGTCGGATCATCGGCTGAATTTCGATTTGTGGAAGTGAAGGGCCTAACAGAAGGGGTAAAACACACTCATACCGCTGGACAGGCAGCCGTTCAATCCCGTCATTTTCTTTTCTGCTACGATGTAATGACGCTTCTTTTCCTTCTATGTGTTTTTTTTTATTTGTTCATACTATTTATAAGTTTATTATTTATTTATCTTTGTGTACTAGGTCAACTGCGGCGGGCTTCGGCCAATTTGGTACATCTCAACCCTTCTTAGCCGAAATAAAGGTTAATATTATTCTTAATACTATTTGTAATAAAAATATTTTTTTTATTATTTTTATTTTATGAGACTTCCACACCCTCGGGGCAGCATGAACCTCATACTACTCCAGCTTCTCCCTCCGAGGAAGAAAAGGTGGAAGTGGCTAACCCTCCGCCCACCCAACCTCTTCTCCCGATGTGTCGAAATCGACAACTAAAGCGGCCAGGGAACCAAAACCTAGGATGTCTCCTCGCAAGCCGCCCCAGGACTCGTAGGTGAAATTCCATTAGTTTATATAATCAATAATGCTAGTTTACGAACAAAACTGGCATCATGCAGTGGAACTGCCGAGGTTTATGCACAACATATATTACATCAAATTTTTTCCTGGATGAGCAACAACGTATTGTTGTCGGTTTTTAGGAAATTCACCTTAATCATACTTACACAAGTTTACAACACAATCATCGTGCTTTTAGAAATGATAGCTTATCAGCCTAATCTTGTGATGGTGTTGCTGTGGTCGTACGGAGAGGCATAACTTGTGCAGAGGTACCTCTTGGTACATCACTCGAAGCAGTATTCACCAGTGTTTTAGTAGATCGTTTCATTACCTTTGTGTCTTTTTTATCTTCCACCACATGTTACGCTTCATATTCAAGAAATCAAATGCCTTATTGATCTAGTGCCAGAACCATTCTTAGTTTGAGGTGAATTTGATGCTCATAATCCTATGTGGGGCAAGGACCGGCTTGACCCCCGTGGCAAGATGATCGGACGCCTTGTACTATCCTCAGGTTTTCGTCTTTTGAATAACAAAGAACTAACGTTTCAAAGGGCGCCTCATAACTCTTCCACATCCATCGATTTGTTTATTTCATCATCCTCGTGGTTTCCCTGTTTTTCTTGGGAAGTCTTAAACAACCCTTTTAGGAGTGACCTATTTCTGGTCATTGTAGAAAGCAATATCGCACCTCACACTGTTTTAAGACGCGTTCCTAGGTGGAAGCTACAAAAACCAGATCGGGGACGTTTTAGATTAAATGTGACTCTTGATGCCTCATTGCTTAAAACTCTACCACCAGAGGATGCCACATCCTATGTCACAGACCATATTTGAAGTATGGCTTTAGGATTTCGGAGACTTGCGAATATTTTCCGAAGCGGTCTAAGCCATTGTGGAACAGAGACTACATTAACAGGAAAAAAATAGCATAGGGCCTGGGATACCTTGCGACGGTACCCTACTCCTTCCAATAGAATACAGCTTAAAAGTGGAAAAGAAAAATCTATATGGACCAGTAAACGAGCTAAACGAGGTAGCTGGATGAGGCATGTCTTTTCAGTGCACAGGTTTGTACCGACCAAAGAGGTTTGGGACCGGACTCGAACGAAGACGGCAGATATTACTGCGGTAGAGGGCCTAGATTGTAGTGAGGGTTCAACTCAGAAGGTGGGGAGAATTTTAAATTTAATGGCGTACGGGTGCAGCGGAGATGGCTCGCAAGTACACGTGCGCTGCATTGTCGCGAGGGAAGGTGGAAAGCAGGAGGAAAGGCGGAGACGCTTGCACGCGATCAAATGTTTCGGCACCTCCTCACAGCAGGCATTGTAAACGCGGCCCATGAAGCATGTGACCCCGATCCAGCAGTCGGAAGCTCTCTGTAATCCAGGCTCTCTAAGCAGCAAGTAGAACAAACGACGATGCTGTCTGCTTTCGAGCGAGTGCATCGTCTACGCGCTGCGCCTATCGGGAGATGGCGACACTCGTACAACCCCAGTACGGCCGTTGTACGTGTGGCGCCATCTCCCCAATAAGGCGTAGCGAGTAGACGACACACAAGCAATTTATTCTTTATAGGTGGCATAATGAAACAAAAAGTAGCAGATCATTACTTTGCTGCTCTGCGGATTCTGGATGAAAACTGCACTCAACCAGACATGTACAAGTTACTCAAAAAAAGTAATTAAGTTAAGTTACTGAGTATTGACGTCAAAAGTAATTTGAGTAGAGTAGAAATTACTCAAATAGAAAGTAATTGAGAAAATTACTAATTACTTTTAAAAAGTAGCGAATTACTTTGGAAGTTACTTTTGAAGTTACTTTTATGTGTTTTTCTATGGTAAAAATAAGGTACAGAGGTTTCGATCCGTTAGCGAAATTGTGCTAGCCAAATATGAATCGGCTTGTTTTTTCCCCAGAAATACTTTAATAGCTGGTTCTGCTTCTGCGTGCCTAATTGTTTTGTACTTGTTTGTTTGGTCAATTATGTACTGCGAAAGTGTCTTTTCTACTTTGAGGTTTAGCACTGTCTGAGCTTGATATTTTAGACAGTGTTTGCTTGTTTACAGTGTTACGTAAAGTACATCTGAAAAGTACTTGAAGTAAAGTACAAAGAAAATGAGAGGTTATGTACTTCAAGTAATGTAGTAAGTACACCGAGTGCAATGTACTTGAAGTAACGTATATAAATACAATAGTATATTGCAAGGTAAAGTACAAGCACTTTTAACACAATATTTCATGATGCCCCTTCATTCCCTATAGTATAGTGTGTGTGTTTTTGTGTTTTTTTAAATGGTATGCATTGTTCCAGGGGTAATCGGAGGTGCATCAGGTTTTTACGGAAATGGCAGCAAATATCGTATAAGGTCAAGTCGCCACAGAGTAGTTGTTTCACTCCCGCTGACAAGCAATTTGACACAATCAACTTATAACGCACTTTTTTCCATCGGTCTTACAGCCGCCATTACTTCACTCAGAGGAATGACTAGATGACGTCTCGAAAGAGCGCGTTTTCACATAACGATACCGCTATTTTTATTTTTTTTTTCAAATTCGGGGAATGTACATTGAAGTCGGGAGTTTTACTTTCCTCGGAAAATAAAAGTACATGTTCAGAGAATTTGCTTCAAGTAAAGTACAATTTTTCTAAACAGTAGTACTTTAAGTACCATGTACTACATGGAGTACTTCCCAACACTGCTAGTTTATTATTTTTTACATAAAAACGTTAGGGAATTATTACAGGTTTCTCGAACGAACTTTAAATCTTTAAAGATCTGCATATTCCGAGTTTTGGGAGGAAAGGCAACGCAAAAAGGTAATCTTTGCGTTGCCCTTTAGCACGCGATTCTTCGAGTACAGCACAAACTACGGGAGCACCAGATCAGTTTCAGAGCAGGTGCTGCATTTTGTTGCCTCCTTTGAGTGAGGATGCAGTGTGTGCACCTCCTGTAGTGGGCGAGAGTTTCTTACGTTGGGGAGAAGCGGGGACCAGCCCTTTCTTCAAATGGGTCAAGTCTCCTTGAGCTTCGGGACACAGAGAAACGCCAGTCTTCGGCGCTAATCCCGCAGTTACTCGGCCTCTCTTGCGTCGTGTCTGTTCGCGCCCCGCGCCTCGTAGCAGTGTTGTTGCAGTGTGTGTGTGTGTGTGGGGGGGGGGGGGGGGAGGGCTTGTGAAAATTTTGGGGGTTTCGGATTCTCCAAAATATTTTCTCCTTCCCCCCCCCTTCCTACGCCACATGCTTCCCACTCTTTGCAAATGTCAGCTGATCTTCCAACATCTTATCTCCTTTGTGCAGGAATGATTGTTGATAGGAAAAACAACCACTAAAATTCAAAAGTAATTTGTAACTTGAGTAGAAGTTACTCAAAAAAGTAATTAAAGTAAACTACTAATTACCGAAATAAAAATGTAATTGAAAGTTACTAAACTACTCAGAAAAGTAGTTAAACTACAGTAACTTGAGTAGAGTAGTTGAACTACGTACAAGTCTGCACTCAACACATGGAAGAAGGCGAATACAGACAAATCATTGACAACACAAAAGTGGACTGCAATATAAAAAGTACAACTGGAACTTTTTCTTTTATCTTGAACATATAGGTGGTATTCACTGGATGTGCATATTCGATTTTGCAAGGGAGCGCCACTGTCGCGCCGCCATCTTCGAGGTCGCGTTTTGTGAGTTTTTGTTTCTGCGGCTTTGGTACGGTAGCTTTGGCGCGCGGCTTGGCTGGCTTTCCTCGGCGGTAATTTCATATTGTTAAAGGCATTTCTTTGACGGCGGTTCATTAGGCAGAGAAGAAGAAGAAAAAAAAAGCATTGGCGCCTGCCCGTTTAATCTCTTAGCTACCTCTAAGCACCGTATACCCGGTTGAACAATCGTGAACTGTGTCGTGGTAGGGTGCTCTAACCGCACGCGGAAAAAAGCCTACCGACGGAAAATGTTCGAAAGTGGGCTTTTTCTTGATATCTAAAGTGGTGACAAACCAGTGTGAGAAGATGGTAGCCTTTAGCATCCAAGAGAAGGGCCGAGTGGTTCCGGCGAATCCGGCGAGCGGACATCGACGAGTCTGCTACACATTACAGCGTCTGCGGGGATCACTTCATTTCAGGTAACCAAATACTACTCTCGTAAAATACCTTGTGTTTTCTGAAGAAAACTTCGTTTTGTTCATAATAATTACTGTTTCATTC
>JAZHYW010022092.1:0-15979 GCA_037355805.1 Ixodes ricinus | reverse complement strand
TGTGTTTGGTTTTTTTTGCGTGGTTAGGTAGTGCTCTCAGGATGCATGTTCGTCAATAGTCCCTGACAACTTAAAAAACGCAAGGAGTGGCGAGGTGTGAATATAAAGAGGTACTTCCGGCCTTTCTTAAGTTGTTCTTTCTATACATGGCTTGCACTGACGTCACATCCGTTACCGTTGTGGTGGCCATACTGCTGAGCGCGTATCTTCTCGAGCCTACGCATTTCGGACGACCAAATTAGTTTTTCTCGGCAAGAACAAGTTGAAATTAATGACCACCAGCATGATGCGACGGTATCCCAAAAAGCTGAAGGTGTTGCAGCTTTTTGCCCCAGCTATCATCTTTCCTTGTGAATGAAAAAGAAAATGATTGATTGATTGATTGATTGATTCATATGTACGAGCCATCTATAGTTGCGCTAAGCCACGATGTTTATGAATGTATATTGTCCCGCAACGCACTCGCAAATCACCGTTTTTTTTGTTTTTTTTTCATTAGCCCACTTAATGACAAGGATGAATTTTATCACCCTTCAATATAAGGTCACGGGTTCGGAGTGGCAGAATGGGGGGTCGTTTCTCTTCCTTTAGGTTTACGGGAACACGTGAGAAACATATTGTTCGTATCGTGTTCAATTGCATTTGTCACAAACAAAAGCGTACGTTTTGTTTTTCGTTTTTTTGTGTGTTTGTTGCAACAAGGTCCTTACCGGCGTGTGTTGTAAGCACGATCACTGCACTAGGTCACACGTGCTTTCATTGGCAGGGAAGCGGCCGGTTCACCTGGTCGGACGGTTGGCCCGTGCACCACACCAACTGGGCGCCACTGCAGCCCGGAGCCGCCGAGCGAGGTGAGCGACGCTGCGTCGCCCAAGACATGGCCACCGGCCAGTGGAGCGTCCAGCCCTGCAAGACGGCCCTGCCCTACCTATGCAAGATCACCTCCGGTGAGCTTCCCCTCGGAGCCGGCAGAGGCTTGTGCCTACAGCAACACTACGAACAAATGCTTGCTTGGACGAGGGGAGTATGATGCTCATTCCTTGCACCGGAGTAGCAGTGAGAGGGGGGATCAGTGATCGAGTGCGTCAGTGCAGTACCGCTCGGAGCACGTGGAGCGAAAGCTCGCGCTGCGGACCCGAGCTATACTGGGTTCAACCCGCGCTGTAAGAGTATCTTAAGCGTGAAACACATATGAGCAAAAATCGCGTCGCTTCGCACCGCTGCGCGGTAAACCCCTTCATGTTTTAAAAGTAGCGCAAAAATGCGTCGATGCACGAGGCACGAGCAACGTGCAGCCCTTTGGAAGATCATGGCGGCACAGCGCAACACTGCAGCTAGATCCCCAGACGCCATGTTCTTCCCAGAAGTGGAGCGCGGCACGTGTCCCGAGCACTTCCACAACAATGAATGGCGCCACTTTTCCCAGGATAGAGGGGCTTTACTGAGCGACGTAACCATGACAACCATTGCTCTCATTAGTGGTTTCTATAGTTGCACCGAGCGGCGGTGCGATGCGAGGTGATTTTTGCTTGCATGTGTTTCACGCTTTACACCATGGTTTCATTTCCGACCCCTGCCTGTTTTGAAGTGGGTGCGCATCGTACTGGCGTGCTGTCGTGTATCGTTGCTACGCGGTTCATGTTAAAGACCTCAGGCTAGCGGTTGTACTGCACTGGCGACATTTCTCATCTTCAACGGAGGCACCAGACGCACATTGGGGCTGGCTAACTTCCCGCTGTATAAACATGCACGCCACGCAATTACTTTTACTGGTGCTAGGGGTTTGCTAGGGGCCGGTACAGTTTACTGGTCTCTAGAGCTGTGTATGTTGCGGTTCAGCTTATGACTGCGAGATCGCACATCGTTCACTTCATACCATCGTTGGAGTGCTGGATTGAAGATAAGTTATGTACTGATGGTTCGCACTGATGGCTATTGCGAATGCTGCTTGTTAGTGCTTTCAGGCAAGCGTTCTAAGTGCGGTAGATGTTGTACGGTATTTGAAAGAACACTTGACACACAGAAATTATTTCTTGGGGAATATTGTTGTCCAAACGAACTTCCAGAAAAAAAGAAAATAAAATCCAAAACAGAACTTCAATTAGGTTCTTACCTCTCTTACGTTGTAACGCAAAGCGATACGATTTGATTCGCAGGGGGTTATCACTGTTGTCTACTTCATTCCAATCTGCGAAAAGCTTCGTATATCACGAAGTACTCAACTTAAAAAAGTGTTAAACCGAATATTAAATTGGTTTAGATAACCAGTCAAGAAATCGATTACTTTGAATACTTCAAAACACCGAGAAATTATTTATCAGTATTTCCACAAATACAAAAAAAGGTTATCCGATTTTATTGAAGTTTGGAGTGTCAAGGAGCAAACTTTCGGCCGCTAGTCCCGTTTTCACAGATCGCTGCAACCAATCAAGGCACGTGCACCTTTGATGAACTAGCTGTTTAGTTTCGTCAGCGCGATGTAAAATAAACAAATATAAAATAATGTCTACTTTTTTATATAGATCCCATAGCAATTGACACTACCCTCAATCATCAACAAGGACTTAGCTGTACCTAGTGTGAGGAAACGAGGCGAGGACGAGGAGCAGAGGAGGAGGGGAAGAGGACGGGAGGAGGAGAGGGTATGGAGGTGGAGGAGGGGCACAACCTCCCCTCCATGCCCTCTACTCCTCCTCAAGAGCTGCGCTCTAAATTCGCGTTACAGAGGTTTGTAAACGTCTTTAATTTTTTTTATGGTGTCTTTTATAGTGTCTCATTTTCCCACCGATTGGACACCAGTGTCAGCCGAACCTCTTCCCGGAGTGCATCCGTGTCACTCCCGGCGGGGGAAAACACCACGTGGTCAGATATACAGCGGCGTTCTGCTCCGTCTAACGACCGCACCCTAGGCTTGCCCAGAGAAAGCGCGCGAGAGAGAAAGAGAGAGAGAGAGCGACAGAAAAGTAGAGAAAGAAAAGCCCACTACCTTAGACGCGCTCCCTTTGCCATAACGGGTTGAGACAGTTGGAGTGTTTCGTCCTCTTGTGCCACGAGCTTACGTGATGTGTACGTCTGTTCGGTGTTGTAGATAGTAGGCTCGTTCAATTTATACCTGCACCTCCTGCACCGGTGCACAACAGTGTAGTGCGGTGTACTTCCGTTCGTGTCTCGATACACATACCGGGAGTACACTGCCCTACACTTTTATGCAGGAGCTGCAGCCTGCAGGTAGATCAAACGAGCCTAGTGTATTAGCGGCGAGATGTGTTGGTGGCGCCCTCGTATGATTCCCTCCAGAGCCGTTTATACTAAGGGAGTTTGGCCTTTTAAGGAGATTTCGACAGCCTGGCAACCACAGAAGCGTAGTCTGACAACCGGGGAATGACTACTTCTGCCCGCCATTTCGTGGCTCTGACTCATAGGAACTCTATGCGATTTCTCAGGAATAAACAAGACAAATAAGTAACGCCATTTTGTGTTATCACGAAATCCGCTTTGTAGTGGGCAACAAGCTCCGCCCATTGGCCAAACTCTCAATATAAACGGCTCTGATTTTCTCTTGTGACGTCATTACCTTGCGAACAACAAGTTCGATGGTGTTTGTAATGAGCATGTATAGAAGCTTGATATCATAGCGCTCTGAAACCAACACTGCCAAAACCGTCAAAATTTAAGTTCTATACATTCCTCTTATTTCCGTCGATGAGAAATCCTTTGCTGACGTCATAGTCAGCATTCGGCCAACCGTGAAAGGCGAATCTCAGTGACGCTTTCGATCGCGCATGTCGTCAATAGGGTCAAGCTCTAACCAAGGAGTGTTTGCAATTTAATGCGGACACCTCCTGCCGTTGCTTACTGCGGAGATTGGTCGCAAATGCGCATGCGCTGCGTAATCACATGGCGAGTAAGAAAGCAAACGGAAAGGCGAAGATGCTTTAGACGATCGACGGCGCATAATTCACGCGACCTCGATGGAGCAGTTGCGAACTCTCTGTAATCTGGGCTCTCTACGGTGCTGCCACCCTCTAATAGAACTTTTCCTTAATTACCCCAGCACCAAAGAGCATGCTGCGAGTAAATGTACACGCACTGAACTTGCTGGCGTCTGTAGCAGTAACTGTCCTTAAGCAAAAGTCTAGAACAAATGGCACCTTGCACGCTCGGTCGTCAACGCCTTATTAAGGTGAAGTAATTGCCTCGCTTGCATGTTTAGGCAGCCTTGGAGTTGGTACGCATCAGCAAGTGACTTGTCTTTCAGCTGTAGATGAGGAATTTAGCCATTGCAGTACAACCGCAAGCCTGGGGTCTTGAACGTGCACCACGCAGCAGTGATTACACGAACTCGTGCCAGTACGAGACTCATCCAGATCGAAACGGGCAGGGAGTGGGGATCGAACCCAGGAGGTTCTGCTGCGCAAGCCTTCGCTCCACGCTCCGAGCAGAGACACGTACGTTAGCACACTCGGCAAGGCGAACGCGTGCGGCGCGTGCACTTATTCCCAGCATTCTCCTTGATGCTTGGGTAATTTAGCGATAGGTCTATTGTTCTGTTTTCCGCACGCTCTGTCTACTGCTACTGTAGCAGGCTCTGAGAAGCTCTAAAGCCCCTCTATCCTGGGAAAAGTGGCGCCATTCATTGCTGTAGAAATCCTCGAGACACGTGCCACGCTTCTTCTGGAAGAACATGGCTTCTGAAATCTAGCTCAGTGCTGCGCTGTGCCGCCATGATCTTCCCAAGGGCTGCACGTTGCATGTGCCTCGTGCATCGACGCACCTTGCGGTACTTTTAGAAGTTCGTATTCACAGCGCCACCGCAGGAGACGGCGCTCCCGAATTAAACAGCAACGGAGCGCTCACGCGCTTAGCTGTGCGCAGCCCTGTGTAAGTAAGCGCTCACGCTCACTTACACAGGGCTGTTAGGCCAGCCGTGCGTGCGGTAACTTCGGGGTATGCTCCCGGGTCCCCAACCGAGCGGACGACACTCTACAAGAAAAGCTGCAATCTCGTGACGGCATCAGATTCCTTTTCAAGTGCCGCTCGCAACGGTGCACGCGCAAATCCTCGGCCGTCTTCTTTTGCCGGCACTTCACACCACCTCCACACTAACCCATCACATTCTGTGTTGCCACTGTTTTTTCCACCCTGTACGGCATAGGGAAGACCTTTCCTCTATCGCGGACTGCTTTAAGAGTTACGGAGAACGGAAAAGCGTTTCTCGCGATTTGAGATAAAGCTGTCATGTATACCTGGCAACAATGATTTTTAGGGTGTGCCAATAGTGGTTCGAACTGATCCTGATTAGCGTTGCGTCATTCATGGTCTTCGTGGGGCTGAGGAAAGCGATATATGACAACTGCCTCGCTTAAGTTGAAGCTAAGTAGGGTAGTAAGTGCACTACTTACTTCTATCTACTATTCGCACAACTCTGATAATTTTATGCGAAAAGATAGCTCTAGTGTTGTTACTCTGAAACGTATACCTTATTTCGGAGTTCGAGTCTACATGTCCCCTTGTGCGTACGAATCATTCCAGAAAAGCCGCCCGCAGTGGAGCATCACGAGGGCGTCTGTCCTGAGAGCGCCAAGGGATGGGTGGATCGTCGGTAATCCCTACTGCTACTCCTTCAGCGGCAGCCGGGTGGAGAACTTCCTTGGAGCCGTGGAAGCTTGCGACAAACAAAGTATGACAGGGACGTCTAGTAGTTGAATATGTAATAGCAGACAGATGAGGCACTAAACGCCCGAAGAAAAAAAAACATTATTAATTGCGTTAGTATTTATTGCCCTGGTGCATGCAGCCGCCTTTAATTTGGTTCGGACTGGATTGTGGACTGATTCGTGAGGCCGCACCGCGGTTCTTGCCATGCTCTTTCGCCCCGTTCGTTCGCTCTTTACGTCTCCGTTCCCTCTTACATAAGAGGAAAGGGTCTTAGTCTCGCAGACATCCAGTGACGCGCCGCTGCTCACGCGCACTCCTCTAAAAGCTTTGATGGCTGCACCCGAAACCGCCGACGCCCGGGAGAACAGACTGGCCCTGCGAAGATAACGAAACCCTGCGCTAAATGCTAACGCAGTTCGTTGATAATCATTGTAGTGACAGAAGCGAGTTCAGCATAATTTGTTTTTGTTCCCAAATAACACATGTATGTCGACCTCCCCCTCCACACACACACACACACACACACACACACACACGCACACGCACACGCACACACACACACACACACACACACACACACACACACACACACACACACACACACACACACACACACACACACATTTCCCACCCAAAAGAAGAAAAAATTCAGCTGTATGGACGGTGCGAGACTCAAATTGATTTCGGTTTTCGATTTGCAGCTGAATTCGTTGTACTCGCATAAATATTTTTACGCATCTGCAAAATAACTACTCTAATCGGTGACAGGTCTAGAAGCAAAGTGGAGCTCCCCCACCTCTTTTCCCTTTGGCGGAGCTAACGCCGGAGAGGAGGTCGCCTCCCTCCAGCGTTAGCTCCGCCAAAAGGAAAAGAGGTGGGGGGGAGCTTCCGCTTTGTTATTGAACGCGACTATAGTGAGATTTTTGGAGATTTACACTATTGGAGAAGCTACGGACAAAACGGCCTATTTCACTGTAAGAAATCTGAATCGTCTATTTTTCCGCAAGGTTCTTGAGAGAACCAATCGCTGCAATCAACGGAGGAACTCGGTGAATGTCGAGGCTAAAAATATGCACATTTCTAAAGAATAAAAACAAAACAAAAAAACAGTCTGCGTTGTGATATTAATTACGATATTATCGCCTAAAACGTCATGCGCGGTGTTACAACGTGCACTATTTTTTATGATTTAGGTATATTTTTAGTCACGTCATTGGCCGACCGTTCCTTCGTATATTGCAGCGATATGCTCTCCCAAATGCTTGGCGGGAAAGTAGACAAATTGCTGAGAGTTTTCAGCACACGGCTTGGATGGCACACTTTGGTCACTGACATAATGAGAACGGCAGGGTGTGACTTTCGAGTGCCTCGTGCAAGTGCTCCACGCCTTCCACCGTGCTTTGGCTGCGAGCGCGTGGTGCACCAGACGCTGAAGCGTTGCCAACATACACTCTCAGAGAGAGGTGTGGTACTTACACCCCTTGTCCTATAGTAACACCCCAAAACTACATTTGGACGTTCAGTCCACTGACGTCGAACTCACGATACCAACTTTTACGCGCGGTTTGATAGCTGTGTGATATAACGTACTAAATAGCTAATGTACATACGTATCACATATCGCATAAAAAAAGAAAGGTTTTGCAGCAGGGTTAGCAAAACCTTGAGCGTTTTCCTGTAGTCTCTTGATCCGTACATTAGCTATTGTAATATGCTGTATCAGTCGACAATCAAGCCGCTCGTGAAAGTTGGTATCGTCGCTTCGACGTCAGTTGACTGAACATCGAATTGTAGTTTCTGGGGTGCTATATATGGGACAACGGGTGTAAGTACTACACCCCTATTTCTGAGAGAGTAGGAAGCCCGTGCTTGGAGACGGGGCAACTGAAGCTCCTCCCTGGTCTTCTCACCGGTGTCTATAGATGAGCGCCCTCCATTTGCAAAGTGTGCTCGGAGTTTCCTACCCACAATTGGGGCTCTTTGCAGATTCCACCCTGGTGAGCTTTCACTCGCAGGACCAGCTGGACAGGCTTCTGCCCTACATTCGACAGTCCCCGTCAAATCTCTGGATTGGACTCGAAGAAAATAAGAACGGTAAGCGAATCCGGAGCACGGGGATAGACGACAGCCATTTTTCCGATCCAGTACATCGCTATTAGAAGTTCGTCGACCGCCATCGTTTTTGCGTACACCGACACCTGGGAACGGTGGACGAGAACCATTTTTTTTTGTTTAGGTCGACCGCAGTCTCGCTTTTTGATAGGTGGCGCCATCTTCTGTGGAAGTCGCGCAACTCTGAGACGACCCGCGGCCGCAGTCATTGGACACGATCTCGAGCTCGAACGTCGGAGTGCCTTGACGAACTCTGACTCAGCAGTCGTCTCCAGTCGTTTTGCTGACATGTCCCACCCAAAGTTGCCACTTTTGGTCACAAGCTCCGCTCACTCGCGACCTACTGACGCCGCGCCTGTTCACTGCCCTGGAGATATAGCCAGCCGGCAACGACGCAGGCGGCGCCAGCAGAGTGAGAGCCCACGGTTATAGCCTGTATCGCTGTAACTTGGCAAAGGGTGAAGGATAAGCTCCACATTACGTGCCGACAGCTTCGATATACGCTACGCATACGAGCGCAGCGCACACATATTGGAGTATGACGCAGCGAAAGCCTGATACTTCTTCGCAGTAAAAGAGCACTCCTGTAATACGTATAGTCACGTTCCGATTGGCCCGCGAGGGCCGCAGATTCCGCCGTACTGGCATGTTACGCGATCACGGCTTCCTGGTATATCCAGTCTTTCTTGCTTCTAACACTAGGCTAAGCGGCGTTACCAGAGAAAAAGCTCACGTTTGAACAACGCAGCCGACCCCCAGGCATATCCAATGTTTCTTACTTCAGTCACTAGATGGCGCTGAACCAAACAGCATTGCCTGTTGCCTATACGCGTACAGGTAGGAGCAGGTAATTGGGAGCTATCGTTTTCGATGCTTTTTCTATTTGCTACATACATACGTGGCTTAATCCGGTCAATTTACTGCACTCTGGTACGTATATCTTTATAAAGTTAGAATACGTTTGGAACGCGAGAGTGTTTTCCGAAGCCCTGAAGATGTTGCTGCTGTTGGAGTTTGATTAGAGAGCCTGATTGTAGAGAGGGTCCACCTCAAACTATGTGGTTTGAGATGGCGGACGCCTCCTGCGGAGGTTGGTCGCAAGTGCGCATGCGCGGCATTGTCCCGTGGCGAGCAGGAAAGCAGGCGTAATGGCGGGGACGTCGTTTGCAGACGATCGGCGCTTTCGTCACCTGTGACCCCGATGAAGCAGTTGAACAATCTCTGTCATACAGGCTCTATACTTTATTTAAAAAAAAAAAAACACCTAATTTTTTTGTTAGTTAACAAAAAGATTTCGAGAAGGGGATACTGATACATCTTTATTTTGTTTTAACAGTTAATTTGAACTGCCTTGGGAGAAAAAATACCAGCTGCCGCCGCCCAACGCTTTCTCCATGGAAATTGTTCAACCGCGAAAACCTGAAGTGCGTGTACCAATTTCAGCCATCCAGTTTTTAGTAAAAAAAAGTGTTCAATACTAGTTGGCAAATGAAAATTTAGAAATTATAGTGTTTTTGACATAATACCAGGTTTTATTATTCGCATTTGAACGAAATATAACCTGAGGTGATCCGTTATATTGTTTAAGAGCTGTTTTATACCGTTCCAAGTTGGGCTTCCTGGCCGGCGCCATTTTAACGAGTGTAGCGCTGCCTACCCTCATCCGGGCATTTTGGAGAATCTGAACCCGCCCGAAGGACCGACGGCCATTACTGGACTGTTACCCTGCTCACCGAGTCACACCGATCGCAGCTGCTTCTGCCGGCACGGCTGCCGTATTCAGCGCCCTCGGCTCATCGTCTTCGTCCTAGGAGGAAAGCACTATCCTAATTAGGGGTGTCGCGAACTTTTGTCGAACCGGATTTTTAAGTCGAACTTTCAGGGTTCCACCTGTTCGAACCGGTTCGACGAACCTTCGACCTTTTAACCAGATTCGACAGGTTCGACTTTGTGGACAGTGTGGCCAGACCTTGATGCGAGCATGTCTAGGTTTGGAGAATTTTTTTTTAAGCGAAGGGTTATTTTAATTTTATGAACAGTTGCAATTGAAAGAAACTAATTCTATTCACTGAAGAAGTTCATAACTTAATTTTTTGTACTGTATTAACTGAAATAACCAATCAGTGCTGTCCTTAATTCATCCCTTAGCCATCACCATCCAATCCGAAGCCAACTGGCCAGCCTGTCACGCATGCGCACACGAGTCGAACCTCAATACAAGGTTCGCCGAACTCTCCACTAAAAGTTCGAAAAAAGTCGAACCTGGTCGAACTCGAACCTCGGCCGGTTCGCGACACCCCTAATCCTAATTGGTATGTCGGGCATGGGGAAAAGTGCATCCTGCTTTCCTGGCATCTTTTTGTGGGTAATTTTTAGCGCGGTTCTGGGGCAGTCGTAGCTCCCAAACCGAACTCGGCGTTTCGATCGCTAGCGAAATTGGGGATCGCTAGGAAATTGCAGATTGAACGAAGTCAAGATGGCACGAATTACGGCATGTGAATTTGCGCTGAACTCGAGTTGTCGCAGCTTGGGGGCGCCGGGAACATTTGAACTAACTGCGCGGTTAGCGACTCAGACCTGCGCTGCCACGTCTGCTTTAATTGAAACAGTAGAAACCTCAAATTTAAATATGAATCGATATATAAATACCGAGTACAGATAGCAAGTGCGACGGATCCATCTTTTTTTTCTGATTTGGAATCCCCTGACCCAATATTGGCCCATTAATGTGCCTCTCTGTAATCGATCGCCTCGCGTGATAATTATTTGTGCGCAAACTTTGTCGCGGCGTGTACTACACGAGGCGACAAAGTATATATATATATATATATATATATATATATATATATATATATATATATATATATATATATATATATATATATATATATATATATTCGTGTTGGAGAGTCTACCAGAAAGGTAGACTCTCCAACACGCCATCTTCGGCACGGGGTTCTCCCCGTGCCGAAGGAACGGCACGGGGAGAACCCCGTGCCGTTCCTTCCGCCAGGCGACGGAATGGCACGGGGTTCTCCGCAGTTCGCCGACCGTCCAAGAAATGGTCGGAGCACACACGACTGCTCTTCGATGGCAAGAAGTCTTTCCTGTTTAAATTCGCCAGCCACCGGCGTCAGTAAGTCCGGAGCAGCAGGGAACCGGTGCAGCATAGACATGCCGCACCCACATTGATCCTGTTTGACAGCGTAGGTCTCGCATAGAGTAATATAGTAAACGTAAAAGAGGACACAGAAGCCGATTCGCGGCCCAGATAGTGCGTTTAATGCCCTCCGCTACGTGGCGCTTTTCTGTAATTCGGCTAATATTACTTAGAGCTCTCTCTCCGAGAAGTTTTTACTTTTTTAAATTGGTATGCTTTCGAATTATTTAAAGTACTTAAAACGACTAAATAGTGTTAATCAAATACGTCACGAAAACCACGTGATGAATGGCGCCTGCCATGGCCTGGCTGCCTGCACGCCGTCGCCTGTGCATCATTCTGCATGGCCTCTGCTCGTTCGTGCGTCGTTCGTCCGTGCCGTGCGTGCCGTCCGTCTGTGCTTTCTGCTGCATCATGTTCGGTCGACTTTGCATCAATCAAGGTGACGCATGACCGCCCGCGTGCTCGCATGCTCGGTGTTAATTTGTGGAGCCGATCGGTTTGAGTTTCTCGCACTGTTGTTTCCGCCGGGCTGTCGGGCTGCACTTGATCGTGTGTGCGTCTTGATTTTGGATTAGATTGTTTTAAAAAAAGAACTTAACTCACGACCTTGCACACGACATTGTCCATGGATTTACAGATGACGGTGTTGAACGAATCTCTAAAATTGCAGATAGAGCCTTGGTTGTTGTGCTCTCTGGAATTTCCAGGACGTGGGGTGGGCTTAGTCCTTTGCATACACTGTTGGGCCGGCACGTAGCCACGCTTTTGTTTCGGGGGAGGGGGGGGGAGAAAGGGCTGCATGATAAAATGCTGTATGAGGGGCAGGGGGAGAGGAGGCCCTAGCAAAATGAAAGATTTCGGGGGGGGGGGCATGCCCCCCCCCCTGGCTACGTGCCTGCTTTTTTGCCCACTCCAACAACGTCTTCTGTTAGACGCAGTCTCCTCAGTTCTCTAATTCGGGAGCTTAAGATTGTTGGCTTCACAGTAAAGGCTGTGGTCTGTGATTAGGGAGCTTCAAACGTAAGCTTGGCCAACCAACGGTGTGTGTGTTGATAAGCCATTTTTTTAAGTTGACAACGAATATGTTTACTTTATCTTTGATGTTCCGCACGTCCCCAAAACAACCAAGAGCAGTCTCCATGCACACTAACTTTGCATTGGAAAGGAGGTTAATTAGTGGTCCCATATTGTTGAACTTTATCGTTCTACCAATTAGATGAGCTTGCAATTAGCTCCGAAACTTACTGAGAGACACATTTTTCAAAAACCTTTCAGTAACATAGAAGTAAATCGTGCCGCACAGGTACTGAGTGCCTCACCCTTTCTTGCAGTCATATCCCTTGTTTATGCTAAGGAGCTTCCTGAGGCAGCCATGGCTACAGCCTATTTGTTTGATAGGATTTACATAGTTTTTGATTGTCTAAATAGCTCACAATTCAAGAAGACAGAGCAGAAGTTGCGTCATGCCATTCTGAAGGGAGAATCTGAAATACTCGATTTCCTTCATCAGCAACTCAGATGGATTTCAGCATGGCAGTTCCCAAGTAGGAGGCAGCCACAAGCCATCATAGGGTGGCAAGTTACTATAAAAAGTGTCCTCATGCTCTGGGATGAGCTTTCAAACAGCCATGACTTTAAGTTCCTACTTACACGACGCCTGCAGCAAGACCCACTTGAGGAACTTTTTGGAGCTATATACGAGAAATGCTGGGCTACAACACAAACCCAAATGTGCATCAGTTCACCTTAGGACTCAAACATATAGAGATAAAGAAACTGTTCAAACTGTCGAACAATGGAAACGTAGAGGATGACAAGACTGACCTCCTCAAGAAGTTGCCAATATCTTCGCACCATGAAAGTTCAATTTCAGACGATATGGGATGTTTTCCAATTGATAACTTCCCGCCACTAGAGGATATTTCTGAGCTGGCATCAGACATCAGGTCTAACTTAATTGATGACTCGTCCGCTTATTAGGTTTGGGGCTATTTGGCCAAGCTTGTGCTTGAACAGACAACCCACAGCTGTGGCTGTTCTCAGCTGCTATGGTATGAGTCTGATAACTTGACCAGGCCTCACCAGTACTTGTTTTTGCTTAAAGCATACCACGTGCCAGGAAAACTCTTCGGGAACTTAGTAGTACCATCACAGGCTGCCTTTGATTTCATTCGGCAAATAGAAAATTCTTTTTTTCTATAATAGAGAGTGTGGCACATGTTCGAGGAGTGTATGCCGCCTTGTATCGCACACTTTGACGTCTGGGTGGTTTTAGCCTTTGCTCAGAGGAGTGCCACAAAGGTTTTTAAAATGTTTTGCAGAGTATGCTTGTGTTGGCATGTTCGATTACTTAGCCGGAATTTGGACAAAGTTCTGTTGCACTCTTCAGTAGCTGGTAAGCAACTAGACAGGTTTAACTGTGATTAGTGTATATTAACGGAATCGGTTGCCAACCCAAAAACAGAAAGTGCTTAAGGGAAGTCTCTTCCCGAAACGTCGTGTAATAAAGCCTCTACTGCTGTTCAAACATTTTTCTACGTTTACGTTGAATCTTGTCAGATTTCGAACAGAGCTCTCATTGTTTGGTAATAGCTTGCCCGCAGTGAGTTTGAGGCTATGCAAATCGGTGTTTTTTTTTTTATGAGTAAAGCTATACGCACTCCGGAGTGCATTTCGGACGAGATGGCTATACGCACTCCGCCGAGAACTCATGCCCGTCGGGCCCCCTTTTCGAACGGCGCGTGTATCACTGGGGAGCGTGTTAACCCAGCCCCCCGCCTGCGTTCACGCCGCTTCGCGGCGACAGTATTGGCTGCTAATTACAAAACGTAACCAGTACACGCCGCTTCGCGGCGTCCGGCCAGCAACCCAAGCCCCGCTGTCCTCGATCGCACCCCGGAAAGGAAGTCCTATTTAATTCTGCGAAGTTTCGTCGACAAAATTATCGCAAAAAGAAATGTCGTAAACATCGCAATAATCCTCGACAAAAAAAAAAAAAAAAAAAAAGTACGGCCCGCCGGGGATCGAACCCGCGTCCCCTTGCGTACTAAGCGGACGCCTTAGCCGCTATGCTAAGCCATCGCTGAAAAAGCTCGCTGTGACCATTCGTTTTATGCGAGTTTAGCGGAGTGCGTATAGCCATCTCGTCCGAAATGCACTCCGGAGTGCGTATAGTTTTACTCTTTTTTTTATATTAGCCGGAAATTGGGAATATGTGCTATCCGGTGTGTGGCTTCGCACTCTTATTATACTCTTATGACTGGTAATGATATCGAAGTCTTATGTATTCCTGTACTTACTTCCCGTGCCCGAGTCGGCGTGAAAGTGAATGGATCCTTCAGCATGTTCTCTTTGGAAAGTTTTTGTTAACTTGGTTCCACTAAGAATCTATTACGAAGTGTACGATGGGCCGAACTCCTTTATATTCATTTATTTCTGAGAATATCTGTTCCGTATACAATATACAGAGCTTCTGGAGTAAATCATGTATACATGAATATGGTCCAATAAGATATTTTTGAACCACTTGCTGTTGTTGACCACAAAATGTTCCGCCAGCCAGGAGTCAATGTGGCGATTATGTAACTTCGATGTTTTACAATAGGAAAAGATCAAGAAATACTCCTCTGTTTTGTGAAGTAAGTTGAAATATTGTTTGACACATTATGCACGAATTCTATCGTAATATCAAAATAAAAGTCTGTCAATATTAGAAAAAAAAAAAGAATGTGGCTTCGGGAGTTTAGGAGTTCCCGAGAGCCGAGCGAGGAGCGAGGTGGGGAGGAAAGAGAGAGAGAGAAAGAGAAGGGTACCGGAGAAGAAACGCCCAAACCGAAACCGAAACGAACTTGACCGGAACCGGAATCAGATTATGCTTAATGCCGCCCGCTAGGAGCGCTACCTGTCACCCGCCTATCTGGGCCGCTGGGGCCTATGGCAGTGTCCGCTCTTTACCTTGTGTATATTACTCTATGGGTCTCGCACACTAAACCGGCGTTTATTTTACGTTTTTTGTTTTGTTTTTTGAACAATCAATTGCAGCACAGTGCTGCCCGGTCGATTCTTTTCTTGCATATGCCATGTCACGCACGAAAACCCGCTATAATATCAAAGCGGCGCCTAACATTGTCGGAACAACATGCTCTCCGTGCACTGCGCACGTGCTTTCTAACAGTCCACTCCGTGAAGCTAGACGAGCTTTCGAGGGAAATGGGTAAGCGGAGCGTTGACGCAGCGCTCTGGTTCGAGAGTGGTTTTCCCTTTCAGCATCGGCCTACTTGGAACGGTGTATACAAGGAGCTCAATTTTAATTCAAACTTATTTAATGAAAAAACATATATATATATATACAGTATAGTGAACAAAAAGATATGATATTTAATTTCTTTTACAGAAGTATTGACTCGACGTCTAGTGAATAGCCAATAATATTTTGTTTTGATAAGGTACACCACAATGCAGCCTTTTTAGCCACCAGAGGGTCAGTTGTTGAAACACCTTCACAGTTCGAAGAAAAGTTACCCACGTAAAACCCAAATATCATATCTTTTTGTTCACTACTGTATATGTGTGAAGGAGTGGATCAAAGTGGTCTGGCGGTTCGAGAACGCGCATGAAAAGAATATCAACCGCCTTTTCAGACCACCAGCGTTGGGTCTGTTGCACGACTGAAAACTTTAGCGGCCCTGTGCTTACCGCAGGCGTCAATTTTTTCAACAATTGACTGATTTCGTGGTTTGAGATGACTCGCAGTGAGTTTTGAATTGGGACCATATGATTCTTTTCACTAAGTATAAAGGTGATTAAAAATCTTAGTTAAATACTCGAATCCTTGTGAAGATCAGCCCCCGGCCTCTATTTTGTCCCATTGGCCGTATATATATCCAGTACACAGGCAGCATTGGAGTGCCTCTCACTGCTCGTTAAAAATAAATCTGTTCAAATTAAAAGCAAACACCCTGCGCAAAAATTTGAATCAAACACTTAGCTTGTATATAACAGTTTAATGCCGTGAGTGGACTCCTTATAAGCTTAATTTACCTGACT
>JAZHYW010022091.1:0-11980 GCA_037355805.1 Ixodes ricinus | reverse complement strand
CGCGCCCGTTCCATGCACGGGCTCATTCCGCTCTCGTGAGGCTGAGCAGGCCGCTACTCACCACCGAGCGGGAGAGGTGAGCCGCTCGTGCATGGGTCGCACCGCACGCGCCAGTAGCTGTGACAGCGCTGTAAAGCGTCTATGGCAAAGATATAAACAACCGTTCAGAAGTACCGTTGGTTGAGACTAGCTGGGAACGCCAGAAAGTCTGGTCGGTACCATTTTGAGTGTTTGTGCGTATGGCGCGTGCTTTGCTCGCCTTTCTAAGTGACACAAACGCACGTGCTGGGCTGCGGAGATCATTGCGCAGGGCTGTGAAAGTGTCAACAAATTTAGAATCGCCTCAAGAGTGGGCTGGCGTATCTAAAGTGTGCCGGCCACCTGACGAACGCGCATTACTCCGCACCGTTTGATGCTATTCGCATTAACGTAGATAATCATTCCCAAAGGATGGGTTCTGCTGATTTTTTAGATAAGTGTAAACACCCGTTACTGAAGCGGCCGAGTTTTAAGCAGACGACACCTGTGGGACCCGTCGGGCCTCCCGCAAGAGACGACGTTGCCTTCTCCCACAATACTTAAAGTGCGAAATTCGAGAGCGTTCTGTGACGCTCGCTCCGAAAGCGGAGCATATGGGCTTACTCCTAGCACGTCCCCGTGCCTGCCGGGGACGTACACAGAGATGGAAAAGTGGGGATATTTCAGTGCTGCCAAGAGAGTCGCACGTGGGAACTTACGCGCCTTGTGTACTTTGAAAATTTAGCCTTGCCTACCGATTTTCTTTCAAATCTTTATAAACTATTCTAGCTGTGCCGGTAACAAATGATGTAAAATCAGACCTGCCAAATTACTATCAAATTAAAAAAAAAAAAAAAATCTGTTGACTTTTTTGTTTAAAAGGGAAGGGACCATGTTAATTTTTCAAAGGATTTTTGAATAGGTGGCGCAAACTGCCACCCGTTATGAAGGGCACAACCGCTACTCTACGTGACGCTAACGGCGACGATGCTTGGATTGGTTTGACGTGAGTGGTTTGAATAGGTTGTTCCACTGTCTGTCCTGTAGGCAATAACATTATTAATAATAACATTATTATCATTATTACCAATTTTAAATAATAATAATGACAATAAAAATAATAGTTATTAATATTGTTATTTAGTAATGTATTAGGAAGCAATCAACGGTTTGAAGTGCCCAGAAGAAAGAACGCGTTATGAAGAAGGCGTAAGATCTTATTACTATGAACCAACGATATTTGTGGAAGCTGCCCGAGGAACGCATAGCATAGCGTCGGTGCGAAAATGACAGAAAAGCGCTCAAGTGTACATAAAATTGAAAGAATAAAACACGGAGGACAAACTTTAGGGACCAGCCACTTTCTTTCATTTTAGCAACAACGTTTATTTGGGCCAGAACATTGCACTCTGAACGAGACCCCGACCAAGATAGGGCGATAAGGGGGAAGGCTAACGTGTTTTATTCGTTACAACTTTTATGTATTCATGTTCAGCCCGCTCGCCTTCACCAGTCTCTCAAAGTGTGTTTGCAAAGGCCCATATGAAGACCAGTCGAGAAAAAAAAATTATGATATTTTGTGTATCCCTGCTTTAAGTTTTATGGTAATGTGGTGTCACATAGTGTGAGTATTCATATTAAATTACCTTTTTTATTTAAGTGACTCCGGAAACAAATTCTGTTAGCATTTGTGATTTTCTCTTTCACTTCACGAGCACCATGCTCATCAAGGTGGTGTTCATCATACAAGCCCTAGATGGCTCTGATGAACCCGTGTCTGTGCCAGGTTCTGCGTTCGTGCAATAAACTATTATTATTATTATTATTAATCGCTTTTTTGCTACTGTTTCAGGTGCGTCACAGGACGATCTTATCACGCCCATTAATTTGCAATATTCGAGTTTGTCATCCGCCTTTTTGCCCAACATGACTGTGGAAGATTTGCGTATATTTTTATTTAGCTTTAAGCCCAACAAGGCCCCTGGAGCGGACAATATTCGTCCTTGCGACTTACGGCGCAATTTTGACGTTCTGAGTAATATTTTATTATATATTTTAAATGGTATTGTCAATTCAGGGATCATTCCTATTGGCCTTAAAAGTGCTATCGTGAGACCACTTTACAAAGGGGGCACGCGAAACAACGTAGAAAGCTACAGGCCGATCTCTATTCTTCCGTGCTTAGCGTTACTACTTGAAAAACACATTTTGAAAACTATGACAAATTTTCTTGATAAGTATAATTTATTAGCTCCGTCTCAGTACGGTTTTATCGCGGGACGTGGCACCGAATCTCTCCTGGAAAACCTCGTAGATTCATTACATAGCACGTTTGAAAAAAACAAATATGCCTGCGCTCTGTTTTTAGACGTTGCTAAGGCGTTTGACTCTATCAATCATGAAATACTTTTGAAAAAACTTTTTAACTACGGTTTCAGAGGGCCTTTTTTCAACTTGCTTCAAGATTTTCTAGCAAACCGGTCGCAGCATGTTTCAGTTTGCAACACCTGTAGCGCCAAGGTGTCTTTGAAAGCAGGAGTACCTCAAGGTTCCATTTTGTCACCACTTTTGTTTAATTTATACGTAAACGACCTCGCGAAATCTGTCTCAGGATGTCAAATATTTCAATACGCGGATGATACGCTGCTAGTGTCAACTCATATAAATTGTAACACCGCGATTAACATATTGCAAGCGAATGCTACCCAGGTAATGAACTGGTTTGACGCCAATCTTATCAAAATTAATGTTCATAAAACAAAACTGATGTGTTTCCATAGTCCTTTAAAACGTATGAGTTCACATGTTCCTTTTGTGCTACACTCGTCAAACTGTACGAGCTGCAGATGTAATCCTCTCGAATATGTTCATACAAATAAGTATTTAGGAATTTATTTTGACACTGATATGTCCTGGAACTCTCACCTTAGTTATGTTGCTAAAAAGATACGAAGTGTATCATGTATGTTATACTCTATCAAAATGTTTCTCCCTCTTTCTGTTAGAAAAATGATCGCGAATGCTTTAGCCTATGGTCTGTTGAGATACGGCATTACTGTCTACGCAAAGTGTTCTATGCTCTGGCAAGATAAAATTGATAGCATCTTGAAAAGCATTTTAAAAGGCGTAGCGTATACATCTATAAATATCCCAAGTGAGGATTTGTTTGAATATTTAGGTCTTCCGCGTTTTTCGGCTCTTTTCCAAAGGTCTGTTATTAGTAAACATATTTGGTCAAGCCCTTTTAACATTCCTAGGGTTGTACATCGCTCTCTAAGAGATGGTGAACGTTTCATCATCCCACGTGTGTATACGAAGTATGGACAACGACTGCGCTCGTTTTATGTCCCCGAACTTTTTAACGGCCTTTCCAATACCTTTTTTGAATTAGATTCTAAACGTAAACTTAAAAAACTACTAAGAACGATCTGCTAAGGCCTTGAACACTCGGCCTTTAATATTTCATTTCACTGCTTTTTTCAGTTATGCACGTGCATATATGGTGCGTGTGTGTGTGTGTTTTTTCCCTTGTGTTTTTCAGTTCACTTATTGCGCGTATTTATAAATGAGTCGTGTAATATTTTTGCGTTTTGTTCTTTTCGGCATACTAGTAGTATTTTTTTTCATGAGATGTTTTGTACAATGTTTTCTACCTTTGTTGCTTCTTAATTTTCCAGAACCATTATGATTGATGGTATGATCTTTTTTTGCGTGTTCTTTTCTTTTTGCAGGATTGTCTGCAATTTTTGTAACTTGTGTTTACTTGCGTCTAATACTATGTCTATATATAACGGTTTTTTCTCTACGTCGATGCCGAGTCTAGTCCTACAAGCCGCTTTTGGCTTTTGACAGACTCGCTTTCTTTTGTATTGATGTTTCATATGTGCAATAAAATTATTATTGCTATTATTATTATTATTATTATTATTATTATTATTATTATTATTATTATTATTATTATTATTATTATTATTATTATTATTATTATTATTATTATTATTATTATTATTATCATCCGCATAATTCCATCCTTAAAGCAGAATTCAGAACAATCCGGAACAGAGTCAGCGCGTTAATTCGCTCAGCTAAGCGGCTGTACTTTCAAAAGCAGTTCTCTGATTCTAGACGCAACTCGGCTAAAACGTGGTCGTTAATCAACGAGTTACGTGGTGTTACATCTCCTCACATTCAATATTTTGACGGTGCCTTTGGGCTTAATTCACTGGCTACGGCAAATACCTTCAACAATTGTTTTGCCTCCTTCTCGGGCAGTGACCGGCTATCGGCCACAGCGGCCTTTTCTAGTGCCTCCCTGAACTCAGCTTCCGCGTTTCTTCCTGAAATGACATCGCAGGACCTCGAATCAATAATCTTAGGGCTCAAGCCAAATAAATTACCCGGTTATGATGGAATATGTCTTAGCGATCTCCGTAGAAATTTCAGGCACTTAAAGATACTCTTCTACTTATGCTCAACACAATGATCGAGACAGGTTCCATTCCCATCGAATTGAAAACTGCCATTGTTAAACCTCTTTTTAAAGGAGGTCAGCGTGGCCAGCTTGAAAACTATCGGCCAATTTCTATTCTACCATGTATTGCTAAAATATTGGAAAAATTTATTTACATCACTATGTCTTCTTTTGTAGAGAAGTGCAGCATAATATCTCCCAACCAATACGGTTTCGTGCCTGGTCGTGGGACTCAACCCCTTCTCGAAGCGCTATCTGATGAGGTAAATTTGGGTTTTGAGAACAACCTGTTTATTTGTGCTTGCTTTCTTGATGTCAGAAAGGCGTTCGACACAGTGAGTCACTCCATTTTATTGCAAAAACTTTCAGCTGTTGGTTTCCGGGGTCCTTTTTTGTCCTTACTGACTAATTTCCTGCAAGATCGTTCCCAGCTGGTGTCAATCAAAGGCATACACAGCGTCAAAGTCTCTTTAAAATCTGGTGTCCCACAGGGCTCGGTACTTTCGCCTTTACTCTTCAATATCTATGTAAATGATATGTCTACCTCTGTTTCGAATTGCTCCCTTTATCAATACGCGGACGACACTCTTTTGTTAACAAGTCATCTTACTTATGCAAGGGCAATGGAAATGCTCCAGGAATGTTCTTTGAGACTAATGAACTGGTTCGCCCATAATCTTATCGATATCAATGTCTCAAAAACTAAGTTAGTATGTTTTCACAATCCCCTTAAGTTAGTTGACCTAAATACTCATCTTTTCCTCCACACGTCGCACTGTGTCAACTGCCAGTGCACTCCCATCGCTTTCTCAGACACTGTGAAGTATTTAGGAATTATTTTTGATTCTGATCTTTCTTGGAATTCACACTTGACAAGACTGTGTTCTAAGTTAAGGAGCGTTTCTTGCTTAATGTACAACATCAAGGCTTTTCTACCACTTAATCTCAGGAAACTCATAGTTCACTCCTTAGCATATGGTTCCCTCCGCTACGGAATCACCATTTTTGGAAATTGCTCTGGATTATGGCAGGCAAAAATCAATGCTATCCTAAAAGGAATGCTGCGTAATGTTTACTACAAGCCTACCACTTCCTCTCAGGATATGTTTCAAATATTATCTATGCCCAACTTTCAATCTCTGTTTGTGGAAACGGTAGTCCTTGGTCACTACTGGAATACTGACTTCAAAACACCTCGTCCGAATATTCGACAACTGCGAACGGTTCCACGATATGTTATCACCAAATGTTACACTCGTTATGGCAAGAACTTGCGGTCCTTCTACGTTCCTCGGATTTTTAATTCTTTACCTGCTAATTTCCCTGAATTCACTTCCAAAAAAAAGCTTAGAAAATCGCTTCGCCTACTCCTGTCTTCCGATGAGTCGATCTAAAAATGTATAACATTTTATGTGTGTGTTTTTTGCGCTTTTTTTTTCAAACGTTCTTTTTTTATTTTATTTGACAGCATTCTTTTGTCGCCACTAATAATGTCACTAGGTATGTGTCTTCTGATTGGTGCATTTCGCGTATAGTCCAAAGGTGATTGTTTAAAATAATGCTTTTATTTGTGCTTACTATTCATGACACAAATAGGGTGCCGTCTTCAATGTGGTGTATTTGTGATATAATTCAATTTTGCTTGTGTCAAATTCTGCATCATATTTGTTGTTCTGTTTTGTTTTCATGACTCATTTTGTGACTGTTCTCATGCACTGAGAATCTCAATCTTCACCTGTACGTACCCTGCATTGTGCATCTCTTCAAGGAACGATTTTGTGACTTTTTTCTAGTGACATAACCTGACTTTCTTTTTATTTTTATTAATTTTTTTGTGATTTAGCAGCCTAAGCTTCAACTGGAACTGTTGCTAATTCTGGTTAAGTTCACAATTTTTTATGTTTTTCCTTTTTCTTTCTTCTTTTGTGATAATTATTTTGATATCTTTGCAACCTCGGTTTAGTCACACAAGCCCTTGAAGGCTTTGACGAACCTGCGTTGTTTTGTGGATATGCTCCTCCATCACAAATAAATTATTATTATTATTATTATTATTATTATTATTATTATTATTATTATTATTATTATTATTATTATTATTATTATTATTATTATTATTATTAATAAGAAGAAGTGTTTTGAAAACAGACATTCTTTTCAATTGACCGATCTCACCAGCCAGTTTGACTATGCCATCGCTGCCGTAATGCATCGAGGGAACTGTAGTCTTTCTGCACGTGTTGTTGGCGTTGGCGGTGTTGGCGGTAACGTGTTACCGCCAAGACTGTCTTGTGCGTACATGGCACCATCGACTTCCTCACCATCCATTCACACTCTACAGCTCTCCTCACCGCACATTTTCGCACTGCATACTTCTCACAAAGTATTCATTCCATCCCCACGCTACGTATATCTCCAACGGGCAGAGACATGGCGCACAGAAGATCACCGTCCGGTATGCTTCCACACTGTCACGCCCCAGATTATCACCGGCTACTACCGACGCCGCATGAACGACGAAGCCTATATTCGCGCGTCCCGCCGAATCAAGTGGCCGATCCCCACTCCCTATCCTCGGCGAAACTGCTCTGTTTCGACGTTCACTGACGCTACTGCCGCACTTTTTTTCGTCGAACTAAGGGTCGCAGCCTGTCATGACAATGGAGGTCAGGCTGCACCACCGTCCCTAGTCCTAAATCATCCTTACATTTGCCATACAACTATTACCGTCGACATTTGAGGAGAGAACATTATAGCATTAGTGGATACAGGTGGCGCAAAATCCTGCATTTCTAATCAACTTCGACGCCGTTTACACAAAGCGATCTCCTCTCATCCGCTATACATATTTTGCGCATAGGAAACAGTGAACTTGTGCAACCACTTGCATATTTATATCGGGGGCATTTCCTATATCATTTTGTTTACTGTTATTGCCAATTCTGTTGTGGCCGTCATTTTGGGATAGAATTTTTTGTCGGCCACCGAGGCATTCATCGACTGTGCCAGCCGCGAACTTCACTTGAACACCCCGAAGACTAAATACGACGCGTACGAAACTTCGCCCATTTCTTTCCACGCAAACGACGATTATCTCTTGCCCCTCTTTCTGCTATTTCTATCAGACTCGTACCGGACCGCCCATTCGAAAGCACCACTAGTCTAATTGAACCCATCGCCAGTTTTGTCACAAAAGATCCTCGTATCCTTCTTCACTGCATCGGTACAACAACCCAAAGGCAGGTTTCTCCTTTCGTAACCAACAGATCCACTGAAACGCAAGTTGTTCCCGTGGTGCCCGTTTGGCCACTCTAACAACTCATTATTTTACCGCGCTTGCAACGGTCTCTGAACTTACCCCTACAAGACTGCCGTCAGCTTTCCAAAACATCGTCACGCAAGTTTCTAAGATGGTAGACGCTAGCTTGCCTACTCACCAGAAAGAAGCTCTAACTTGGCTTCTTGTTTCGTATGAACAACTCTTCGCTTTTAATTGCCACCCTCTAGCTCAGACTTCGGCGGTCTATCATCGCATCAAAACCGAAACAGCATCTCCCATTCGAAGCCTCCTTACAGAATTTCATCCACCGAACGAAAGGTCGACGACGATCGCGTCAGGAATATGCTGCAAAGATACATCACTAAGCCTTCGTGCAGCCCATGGTCGGCGTGTGTTGTTTTCACCAAGAAAAAGATGGATCCTGGCGATTTTGCGTAGATCATCATCGACTTAACAAGATCACCACTAAAGACGCATTTATCTTAAACTTTTATGAACCTCAGAAGCGGCTATTGGCAGTTACCCACGACCGATGTGGACAAGTCAAAAACTGCCTTCATAACACCCGCCGGCCTATACCAGTTTAATGTAATGCCTCTTGACCTTTGCAATGCGCCTGCCCAATATGTACGTTTGATAAAAACTGTGCTACGTGGTCTTGCATAAAAAACCCGTATCTGTTACCTTGACGATGTAATTGTTTTCTCTACCTTATTCAACGAACATTTGCAGAGGTTACAAGAAGTGCTCAGTTGCTTTCTCATCTCTAAT
Source organism: Ixodes ricinus (assembly GCA_037355805.1). Lineage (NCBI taxonomy): Eukaryota > Metazoa > Arthropoda > Arachnida > Ixodida > Ixodidae > Ixodes > Ixodes ricinus. The sequence continues at coordinate 3,440 of JAZHYW010022091.1, read as the reverse complement.
TTGCTGCTAAAAAAACATATCTTTGGAGCTCGTCAAATTAAGGTCCCGGGTCATGTCATTACCGTAAATTGCATTCGCCCTAACCCAGATAAATTGCAAGCCATTTCCGAATTTCCACCTCCGCAAAATTCAAAAAACGTACGGTACTTCCTTGGCCTTTCCACATACTTCGGAAAATTTATACCTGGATTTTCCCAGATCGCTAAATCCCTCAACACTTTACTTCGTAACAAGGACACTTTCCATTAGAGTCAACCTAAAATCGATGCTTTTGAAGCCACGAAAACCTTCTTGACGACTGTCCCAGTGCTCCATCGCTTCGTTCCTGGCGCTGACACTGAGACTTGCGTAGGCGTCAGAGGCCATGGTCTCGGCGTGGTGTTCAGCGGTGTTCAGCGAGTAGTTATTTACGCCAGCCCCACCCTCACGAAAAGGGAACGTACTTATACCGTAACTGAACGCGAGTGTTTGGCCGTTGTGTGGGCAATATTGAACTTCCGTCCCTACGTCTATGGCACACACGTCACTATTGTAACCGATCGTCACACCCTATGCTGGTTGGCCACCCTGAAAGACCCTTCAGGACAACTCGGACGTTGGTACCTGAAGCTCCAAGACTATAACTACACGACTCATTACAAATGTGGAAAACGACTCCTCGACGCTGACAGGCTTCCCAGATGCCCACTTCCTCATGGGTCGCAATGTTTTAACCCCGCCGGCCGTGAAACACAACTGCTGTCCTTAACACCGTCAACATCACGGAAGCGCAACGGTTCGATCCATTTTTGCACCCCAGTGTTTAATGCCTTGAAGGCGCTTTACCGCATTCTTTTGTACAAATCCAGCATAAAAATTCAGCGTACGTGGTCTCCAAAGTAAAAGTCATCGAAAATGTGGAGATGAATAAATCGTACTTTATCCAATGAATCATTCTACAAAGTCGCCGAAAGACGAAATATTTGGCGGAGCCGTGTTTCTCAATGTTTCTCAAATAGAAACCTTGGGAACTTCAGGTTTTCCAATATCTGGTAGAGTATGCTAACAAGTACCACACCCCACCTTGTCTTTCTGACGTCTCCTATCCGTCTTAATAATGAACCAAAACAAAATTTATTCATTCAGGGGTGTTCTGGAAGCACACGCCGCCACGTGGAACGCGGTACGACACTTTCTGGAACGTGTTTTTCTCGTCGCGTGTAATCCAGAAAGGCTATGGTTTCTGCCTGCGTGCAGTGGATGGGACCGTCCTGCACGCGGAACATCCTGACCTGTTGAGCATCATGGGCGCTATATCACGTTGTAACAAAACCCGAGCCATCCATGAGGTGTGCAACGTCTGTATAGATTATGCGATGGTCACTGTTGGTTGTGATAGATTTCGCCCACTTGAGGTGTTTTTTTTATAAGTGACTTGCGCCTTTCTTTCTGCTCCGATTTAATCTGCTTTGGTAACGCTTGGGTTAAAAGGCGGAGAACATCGTGGCATCAGCGGCAGTTTGTCAACGACATGGCCCAGCTAGGTTAGCGTATGCCTGCCTGTCAGGGTGGAACGCAGGCGACCTTCTTGAGGGTTATTCTGCGTTTCGAGTAGTTAATCATAGTCATTGAGATTGCGGCAGCTTTTGAGCACCTCAAGGTGGGTGTAGCGCGGAAGACCCGTTACGATGCGTCCCATTTTTTGTCCCGTTTTATGCTCGAAATTTCGCCGCCACCAAGAAGCTTCTCAACCAGCCGCGGTTCATACGAGTATACTATGGTCAGACTAGGACCAGTACGTCTCTGTAAAGTCATGAACATTCCAACCCGATATGGTTTATGACATCTTTAACGGGGCGGCAAAACAATATTCAATTGAAATGTTTGTTTTTTTTCACTTTACACGAGCTTACTGGCTCTATTGAAACTGACGGACTCGCACTCAATGCCACCGGCCAAGAAACTCCTTTGTCGCGGTGTAATTTCAAGAACAAAAGAGAGCGTTTTCATTCAATCTATTCTTCGCGAAACTCGATGATCTAACTGGGGGATCGCAGTATACCCCAGTAAAGATATTTGAATGTGGCTTGTAGGTTGGACCCGAGCAGTGCGTGGGCACTCGGTTTGAGCTGGTGATAATCGATAGCTCGAGAAGCATTCGGGGAGTAGCCCGTGTCCAATCACTGCAATGACAACAATAGCCGAACCATAGCTATGTCTTGAACTCAGCACGTGTCCTGTGCCTTGCCAAACCCAGCGCGTGTCTATGATCAACATTGGCGGCATATAATCGGCTCCAGGTCACGTGGCCGCTCATTCTGGCTGCGAGCTGAGGATGTAAACGCTTCTCGTTTTTTTTAAATTTTTTCTGCGACTTCGATTGCCTTTGGTGAAAAACACACAGGTGTTTTACATGTCATTAACATCAGGGATCCGTTCTAGCGGTAAGCGCTATTGGCGCAAAGTGCAAAAATTGTTGTATCGCCCCTTGAAGGGTGAACAGAGTATAGCGTGATCCTCAAACTGAAACTGATTAAGATAATGACGTTTGGTGTTACGTTGGCAGATTATTTTCATACCATGTTTCCAATCAAGACGTTAGATTAAAATAAGTGTCTAGCCTGCTAGATTACAAAAATTCTCTAGCCTGTAAATGCACATAACTCTTACACGGCAATTGTGCTTGCAAACACTTTGTATTCATTTTGTAAATAGTGGCACTCGTTAGCCTAAACATAGGCTGAAAATGGTAGGGTATATATACAAACCGGGACCCTCACCACTTCCAGTACCACCTGAGTTCTCGGGGTTCTTCCTTCCTCACCGAAACCACCCCATACAATGCGCTCAACCCGAAGAAGGGTTGTCGCCCCCCGCCTCCCCCTCCTCTCATCTTTACCGCTGGAGGGACTCTGGGAACGACCACGCTCTCTTCTACAATTATGCCCTCTCTCTCATGTCCTTTCATCCCCCACTTGCACCCTCACCCTTACTCACGAAGACACGTACGCATTTACCATGCAACCCATTTCTGTGGTTTTGATCAAAATAAAAGCACTTTAGACTGCTGGCTCGGCAGGTGGGTTGTAAGAAAGTCGCGGAGTTATTGTTTCGGAGGTGTTTGTGCGTTCTACTGCTTACATGTATATGCCATTCATCTATTTTAAATTGGTTCTAACTCTGCAAGTGCTAACGCAGGACAGGACAAAAGTAACTTTGTTTCTTAATCTTTACTTTTTATAACCACTTCCACTTAAAATCTGCACCCGTGTTCGTGTACGGTATGTTGGTTGGTGGTCATGGTGTGCACGTGGTACTTGCTAGCTTATGAACGTGCGGCCTGCAAAAACCCTAAGCAAAAAAACAATAATTTCGTTCTTTTTTAGCGTGATATAACGATAACTTCGGCAATTTCACCATAGGATGCCGTGGAAGGTACAATAGGTAGCGAAAGCTGCCCC
>JAZHYW010022090.1:0-49535 GCA_037355805.1 Ixodes ricinus | reverse complement strand
GCGAGACTATAGTGCTTTCGCCTTCCTACATGTAAGCAGTGTATTAGTGTAATTTCTTCTCTTTTCGACGCTAAAAATTAATACCGAAAAACACCAGAGCTGTTGAAGAAATTAATCGAGCGAGATAAACACCCCCAATTTTCTTTTTTAATGCACGGTTTGAGTTTCATCTATCACGTGAGCATTGCAATAAAATTTGCACTATTCGGGCACCACGCACCTAAAGAAATAAAGAAAGCACGCATGTGTCGGAATAGCTCTTATCTCAAAATGAGCGTCGCAGCATAAATATAGCGTTTTCCTTTTTGTTTTTTTAGGGCCGGAAGTGTGGAGGGGGGAGGGGAGGCGGGGGGAGAGGGGAGAGAAGTGGGGGTGAGGTAGTTTAGTACCTCTAGAGATTCTAAAACATGCTTCTATTTCAGGTCTAAATGCAGAAATACATGGTTTTTCTGAGAGCTTTCCCGCCTTAAAAAAAAATACCGTATCAAAATTCTAATCAACTTTGTTTTCAGAAAAGTGTCTTTAGGTGGCGCATTTATCGTACTCAATTTTCACAAGTGTGGGCTTCAAGCAATAATAAAATTAGCATAAAAACATTGTTTTCTTTATGCATGGAAAACGAAAAAAGGAATAATACATCTGTTTGACGCGGTTTCTCACAGATAGTAAACCACACACGCTCAGATGTCCTGGATTTGCTATGGGGTGTTCATCTCAAAACACTTTCACGTTTCTGTGTCATGGTCCATTTTTTTATTTTTTTTTTTTTTTTTGTTTTTTTGCCGTAAAATCTGCATTTCTAAAATTCGGGCGTGATAAATGCACCACTTAAAGACACCTTTGTAAAACGTGTTATTGCACTCGGTCCATCCCTTTTTTTATATGTATATACGAATTATTTATGCCCGATAAGCACCGAAAAACACCGTGTAGAAGCACGTTCCATAATCGCTCCTAAATCGAAATATGTCTTTAGACAATTTGTTTTTGTGGAAAGTTCATTATGTGTTACAAAAAGGCTTATTTTGGAGTTCAGTTTGCAACAAAAGGGTTTATTAACAAAAAAGTGTATTTGAAAGTTCAGGTTGTAACAAAAGAAGTTCAACACGTAACGAAAGAACATTTATTTGGGAGTTCATTTTTATTTTCAGGATGAGTTCCTACTTATGTTTAAACCGCGCATGCTGACATCTTAACAAAGAGCTGGAAGTTACAGTCAACTACACCCCTGAACAACGCAACAAAAAACCCATGATACCCTAAAAAAAATTTTAAAACGAGGAAAAAAGAGCAAGAGAGCAAGAGAGAGAGAGAGAAGGATAAGTGCGTGCATAGTAGTATATTTCTGCTGCTTACCAGCTAAATGAACAGCTATAAGAGCTGGAACCGAAACCTTGCGTAAGCGGTTTACAGACGCTCGTCACTTCGAAGCGGGCGCAGTGTAGAAAAAATATGAGTTCGAGCCTTCAATATTGCTTCGAATCAAATAAACGAAATGTGAACGCTGAATCGACAAATTGAATGTGGTTATGCGCAATAGCCATTCGTAAAAATATTGCGAGATGGCGAAACTATCCGCGGAGAGGAACACGTTTTTGCGCGTTGTTGGGACATACCTCCATATAGTTATCTAAAAGTATGCATACACACAAATAAGGCTGCCAAAGACTGTTTATGTAACACCAAACGCCTATGGCATGTCGAAATAGATCGCTTGAAAAACGCTCCACCGACATTTTTATCTTACAATAGTATTTTTATTTTGTTCTTGTACGGGACTTAACGAAATTTTGCGAAAGGCATACCGCTTTCTGTGTTTTTTATGTAACATTTATTTTTAAAATCTTCATTCCAGATACCTGGGGCCTCGTTCCCTTGGAGCAACAGAGAACCAACACTGGCTGTAGACGTGCTGAATCAAATGTTGGTTTCCAACTAGAGACCCTTTCAAAGAGTTCACGTCAACTCCTGTCCGCCATTGTTTATCACATATTCTGAGCTCGTATTGGACAAAAGTGCTGACGTCAGCGTCCGGCAAGGATTCATATCCAATCAGGCGCTTCGTGTCCATGCAGTGGCGACTACAAAGGTTGCTCGATGCACTTTTGAAAAAGTCGATTCTTAATGTGCTTCACACAAAAAAAAAAAAAGCAGCGAGAGAATTACATAGTTAAAAAAGAAGACGAACAAAAACGCAGTACGAAACCCTCTACCAACGTATATTCATTTACTCTGTTCTTAAGAAACCTCTTGCGAGAACATTGCATAAGAAGGGAGCGATACGATAAACAATACATTGGCATACTGCGTCATGATGTCACTTGACGGCATGGCGTCACATGAGGTCTCGTAAACCCGTGAGGCCTGTAGGAGGGAAAATTTTCCGGCTAAATTCAGCTGCGAAACTTTCCAGGTACGACGACCTGCTCTTTGGTCCTTCAAAATATAAGCAAATGAAAGAAGAATATAAGGATTAAGGCCGGACGGGCCCCCTCGCCAAGCAATCCCAATTTCACTTCGCACTTTTGTATTAATTAGAGAAGGTACCTTAATTTTTGGCAAAGTATCTTGCCAGACACAGTCATAAATGCAAGCTTGTGTCAGTTCATCATCACGGTAATGTTTTCGAAACACGATGTGAACAGGGAGTGCAAGAGAGCAGTCTTATCATCATGTTGATACCAACAGATGGGATACGGAAATTCGCAATTAAAGTGTTACACGCCAAGTTCCGTTGTCCTGATTTATACGCTACTGCCGAGTCAATGGACCAGTGTTGCCAGACGGAGAAAACAAAAGTCAGCAGATTGATCCCCAAAAAGTCAGTAGATTTGCACAAAAATCAGTAGATTCTACGAAATCTGTGTTTTGCCATGTTTTGCTATTTCCATTAAACCACGCTTCGAAGAAATATAATAGAGTAACGAATACCATGGTAATAAACACAAATGAAAATGCAAAAAACAAAAAACAAAAGACAAGACCAGTTCTCGAGTACTGAAGTAAAACGGCACCGTAAATTTATGTTGTTGTTTTTATTGGCATTCACTTGTGTTGCGATTTCGAGGATTATTCCTTGAAATCGAGACTGAGCCACTTTTGGGATCAGCAGATGAGGGCGACCCGACATGCACCTGTCGCTATTATTGAAACGAAACCAAAACAAGACGTTACGGTAAGTGCGCGCGTACATGTCCAATGGAAGTCTTCTGCAAGCTGCCATCTTTCCTTACTGGGCTGTGGAAGGTTTTTGACGCAACGCTGTCGGCGCGGAGCAGTTGAGGCTACGTGTCGTCTGCTATAGGCTTATTTCTTTTTCGCCTGACTCAAAGTTTGCCTTCAAACGTGGATAAACTTAATTCGTTAGCTTTTTATGCCATCGAGGAATAACATTATATCATTTTCTTTCCAGACCCTTCCAAATAAAAGTAAAGAACCGAAATTTGAATGTCGATCCCATGCATTCCGCAGGACGAATGAATGAAAATGGTGGCCCTCTCCGCTGAGCTGCAAGCAGCCGAGAGTTCACGCGCATGAGCTCACGCCTCTCGCCGCTCTGCGCCGCGGGCTGATCGACTCACTCGGGAGAGGGACGTTACGGCGGCGAGATCACAGACTGGCCAAACTTTTCCCATAGATGGCTCTGGCTCGGATGTCATCGTCGAACCTGCTCTGGGTGAATAGATAGGACAGGCTTCTGGGCCATCTAGCCAGTGCTTCGTTTTTAATTCTGGGAGAATATGAGCTTCCTTTGATGGGCGACCCTAAGAACTGAAGGGGCCAAATATTAAATTTATTTATGGTTACTAAAAAAAAAGTCAGTAGATTTTCTTTTTTTTCAGTGAATCAGTAGACCCGGAATAAAATCAGTAGATCTACTGATAAATCAGTAGACCTGGCAACACTGCAATGGACTGATCTCACCAGCCAGTTTTACTACGTCACCGCTGCCGCAATGCATCGAGGGACCTTTACTCTTTTAGCAAGTGTTGAAACCTCGGAGCTCTGCGCGTGTAGAGCACGTGACGTCACAAGCCTTCTCGTGCACCGCCGTCTGGCTCATGTGAACCAGCCTTGTGCCTATCTCGAATATTCTACTCAAGATACTGTATTTCAATTACTTTTAGGTATCTTGGTATCTTGCGAATACTTTTGATCGGGAGTATCATATACTCTATTTTAATTAAAATTGTTTAGTACTTTGTACTCATTATCTCAAATACATTTTCGACATTCCGACATTTCTCGAGTTTTCCGGTATGATGTGGCGCGGACGTGGACTCTGACTTAGCTGCGCATCCGCTCGCTGGCTGACACGAAACACCATGAGACTCGAGGCGGCCGCATCCGCTTGGTAACACAACAAAAGGCAACCCTTACATTATAAAAGCCACCTTCTCGAAAGCTGTCACACTCATCAATGATAAAAGACGAATGTGCTGTCCTACGCTTACCGTATCTAAAACCTTATTTTCAATGTATGTCTGAGAAAGAGTGCAATCTGCAAGTTAATGCAACCTATGCCTCCCCAAGACAAAGATACTGTCCGTTGGCAAAGCTTCAAATTCCTATATATGGAAGCAGCTGAAGGTACGTTTGAATTATTATTCTTTCTTTCAGCTCTAAGTGTACAATAGTTCAATGTTACCTCAAAGCGTTTGCATTTTAGACAACTCCTCTGTGTATTCGTTTTGCTCTAACTGCATTGAAGCTAAAGAACCTAAAGTGTTTAGTGTTGCATTTGGCAACTGTACTGCCTTTAGTAAACCTAAATTATGCGGTGATATTTTCCAGTGCAAACGAGGACAGACATCCAACAAGAAGTTCGAGAATCAGCTTCTGTTTCATGCTAATAAACCATTCCGGTAAACCAGATTTGCGAAACTGTATAATTCTGTTTGTCCCTGACGTCGACACAATAAATTACGCAATGCAGAAGTATCTTCAAAAGTAATTGAATTACATGTCAAGCTATTTGTACACTACTCAAAATACTTTACAGTAAAAGTAACTTTAGTGTTATTTTAAATACTTTATGAACCAGGTATTTAGTAACTTAACTTAAAATCTTTTATCGAGTATTTTGTCCAACACTGCTGAACTAAAGTTATGACGGCGTCACGCATGCGCCGAACGCTTAGTGAGATCGCTTTATTCCAATCTCAGCTGACAAGTTTGAGTTCGTTAGCGGGTCCGGTCCGTTTTTTTTTACACTACTTTTCTTTTGTGTGTGATGACCTAACAAATAGAATTGTCCCGCCTTGATTTTTTTTCTTCGTTTTTATTCCTTATATTTTCAAGTACAAAGAAAAACAAACGACAGTCTAATGTCTTCTCCAAGACCTTATGGTATTTTTGGCCTTTGAAATGGATTTTTAGGAACCCTTTTATTTAACGTGCGAGTCTCTCCAATCATCCGGCAGTGAGTGACTACAATTTTAATAACAGTCACAGATAGCTTAAGAACCGCAGTGCGCATTAGCTCTTAAGAACGCCACACACACACACACATTCACAAGCACGCGCGCCCCCCGCACGTATGCACACACAAACACACAAAAAGAAAGCAGTAACAAAAAAACAAAAAAAGAAGCGATAGCCCACGATTGTCAATAAAACAAAAACGAGCACGATCTGTGGCTTAAAGCGAATTGGAGCACTGTATAGCGCAGAGAGCCCGTAGTAAGCGGAGAACGCACAACAGAACGACGCCGCTCCGCGTAATTCAACGCTCCGAGGACGAGGGCGTGGCCGACAGCGAAAGTGTGGCTTCGAGGGACAGCTCTCTTTTCATTAAGTGCGCCGGTTTCCGCCGGAAAGAGTGGTCAGAAGAGTTGCCACCGGCTAAATCGAGGAGGCGCCACTGGTCAAGCAGCGTCGCTACAGTGGAATGCAAGGGAAGTATGCTTCCTATCCAGCGCACAGCGCATACGGATTTTATTAACCATCATAATGCTCGTTCTTAGTTACGAAAGAAATCGCTGCGTAGATTGTCGTTGGAAGAGCGATAAGCCACCGGAGTCCCACTCCTCCTACAACACGCAAATGACAGTCTGCAAACACGACTCACATTAATATCCGTAGTTCAAATGCCGGGTGTCAAGTTGCCTGCTTGAACTCATTTCCATGCGGCATTTTAGGCACGGATCTCGCGTTCGATCCTGTATGCAGACTGTCTTTTGTATATTGCATAAGCAGTGTGATCCCGGCTGTAGACTCTAACGAGAAAGATTGCTGTCACTCATAAGTCGCTGGATCGAATCCGGCTTGAACGGGTCAAAAATGTTTTATTTGTTCTTACAAAATCAGTGGTAGCGGCAGTGGCTGGGAACAATCATGTGATTGATGACGTCACGGGGAGTATTCGCGAAGGACGACAATGTATTTTCCCCAGGAACTTCCCATTAAAGTAACTGGATCATGGGGAAGTAGTGCCAAGCCCCTCCTTATGGTCGCCATATTGGTTCGTGGAATTAGCAGTTTCTCCTTGACCTCTACATCCTTGGTCAGCAGATCCGAATACCCGGTGACAGGTTCCTTTATAAACATATTTCTTGAGCACCGAGATTGCAATATTCACAGACCAGCGAAACAAGCGAAAGCCTTCGCACCGCCACCAGATACGGCGTCGGTGCTTGTCGGCATTGAACGATAATTTTCCTGTCTCGAAATACGCAAGACCAACAACATCATTGTAAGAGAACTGTGGAGATAAGCACGATTGATAAGTTAATTTCACTCGCAGTGCCAATGACGTTTATATCGGCGAGTAACACTTTCAGTATAGATGAAACTCCATGGCGAACTTGGCGTGACTCGTTCAAAATGACTCCTTCGAAGCTTCGAAGATCTAAATGGACCGAAATGGCGATCGCCATGGTAGCTTAGACCGATCAGGAAGACCGATCAGCCATTCACCTTGCGAGGTTTGTTCATCTGTAAGTTAGTATCTGCCTGTGGCCCGCTAGCGACCAGGAACGGCAAGGCGCTGCTTTCACGAGGATCCAGTGACTGTACTTCTCACTAGTTTGCACTAACCGCTGTCGCTGTAAACAATTTCTCGGCAGACACCATCTTCAAAGTTTGTGCACTTGGCGCGTGCTTTTCTCGTTTTGCGATACCACGAACGCGCGAGTGCTTGGCTGTGGAGATCACACGGTGGCTGAGGTTTTGTAAGCATGGGAAGGTGTATTATTGCTGAAGGGGCCAGGGAGGTCGTCCCGTGTTCCCGGCTCTAGCGCGGCGAGCTTCTCAGCTTTGATAACACTTGGCCGTATCGTGAGACTCGAGCGTGGCGCGCGGAGTCACTGCACGGCTGAAGGCAGTGAGCACGTGCTGGAAGCCGGACATTCGAAAAGGGACGCCGGGCAGGGAAAAGGGACGTTCTCCTTCTGTCAGTGTAGCCGGCGGAGTGTTCGAATAAAGCGAATATTCGGATAAAGCGAAAAAACTGCGGCGATAGTGACGCAATAACTCGTCGACGGATGTCGACGAACATTTCACAACGCATTTCCTAACACATTGTTCCCCGTCGGTCGCTTCATTTTGTCCGCGCGCTCCAACTTTTACGTGCATTCCGTCGTTCCGCAGGCACGATCGGCGCAACCATAACGACGACGCCGACAGGAATAATTTACAAAAAAGAACCCGCAAAAAACACATCCGAAAGGAATGCTCCAAAACAGACGCGCATTGTCGATAGGCGACGCCAGGCTCGTATCTAGAGTATTTTTTTCTCTTCCGCTTCCTTCACTCCATGATCTGCGCGTTGGATAACAATAATAATAATAAAACAATATTTAAATGCAAAGTTACGTGAAGAGTTTTAAGCGAGGGGAGGGGGGGGAGGAGGGTCATTGCTCCCGCGAAACGCTCGAAAACTCTCATATGAAAGATGCTTACGTCCGTTCACGGAAGCCTGCTGCCATTCTTTTTAATCTTGGTGCACTCCAGGAATATGACGATATATGGATGGCGCCATTCGTGCATATGAAATATTGAAAACAAATTTTGAGAAAGGAGAGGGAAGGGGGGGGGAGAGACACGACTACTATAGCGCTATAACTTCCAATACGCGCCATAGCGAGTAAGAAAACGCGAAACGCATGCCTAACCTTACTCCGTAAAAAAAAAAAAAAACAGAGAACGTGAATCATCTTTTGTGTTCGAAAAAAGAAACCGGAACACAACAAATGCACTGACTGCGTCGGAATGTTCTCGGCTTACATTCGTAGCGCGTGAAATATGAGTTCAACAATCGCTCACTTGGAGAAATTGCATGGTGAAAAAACACAAAAGTCGTTGACCCGTCTCTTGAACTCGGATTCCAGGCGCTCACTCACCATTCCAATGTTTGCGAGATACAGGGCCCAGTGTGCAATCTTCACGGTACAGCATGGCGCGAGTTCATCGCTCTGGAAGTGAGCAAAGCACGCGCCATACGCACGAATGTTGAAAATGGCGTCGCCCCCAAACCACTTATTGGAACCGTCTTGGAGACATTCTTTTGCTAACGGCGGCGCGTCGACATCAAACTTTCCTCCCCCCCCCTTCCTTCCCTCATCACTAGCCCCCGTCGTCCCTTCATTTTCGCAGACACTTCGGACGCCAGTGATCTTAACATTTTAAGGCGAAAATAGTTTCTAGTAAAGCCAACTTGCGAAACTACCATTTTGCCGATTCGGATCTGCGGATATGTGTTTGGTCACTTCTACAGCAGTCAGCAGACACAACACAAAAACAGGAAACTCTGACTAGTACAATAAAATTTAACACCATTGAAACTACTATGAGAGTTAAATCAACTTTGTAATTCAAATTGAGAAATTTATATAACTATATTTTATTATACGAAATTACACTAAAGTTTTCCCAGTAAGTAGCACTTAAATCAAATTGCATGCACACTATTAGTTAACAAGATTTCTGATGAACCTTAAGATACAAGACTGCAAATCAGAACATACAAAGTTGAAGGCTTTGGTCTTCTTTTTTATCTGTGACATAAAATGCGCAAAACTAGTTACATTTAAACAATAAATTAATCCGTGCGCATATATTTACAGTAACTAATTTTGTGTTTTCGTTTTCGCCTATTTATGACAACCGAGAAAACCGGATAGAAAATCTTGCAGACGAAAAGTAGTATTTTGCCGTGCTTCAACAGTTCATAACTGTTGACGAAAACTAAAGAAATATTAGTTTCAAAAGTCCGGTATGTTCTTGGCGTAGATTAGGCTATTATACGGAGTGTTTGTTTTTAATTCAAATATATTTACATTTAAAAAAAGGGGTGAAAACTACTCTAATGCGGTGTGTTCAGGTGAGTTATATGACGAGGGGTACCTATTCCATAGGCCACAGCGTCATTCGGTTTTCGCACCGCCAGCCTTGCACCTCTTGCAGCGGCGGCAGAGTTTGACAAATGTTCGACTGAAGTTGGAATTTTATCCATATGCCCAGGAATTAAAAATGAACTGACGGCACGTAGAGGAAGACGGGTGCAATATTTGTCGGGTGTGTGGTTTCATTGTTTCACCACAAGAACCTAACTAAAGCCCTAAAAGGACATGTGTTCGGTTTTATTTTTTGTAAAAATTAGTAATAGGATTATAAAATGTGCAGTAGAAAATACATTTCATATTATTTTTCCTAAATGATTTTTTTTTTTTTGCGTAGAAGCCGGGCAGCATTATTTTTAATAAACGACAAACAGGCGAGCTGGTTAACGTTACACGTGATTCAAACCAGGGTCGACCTTCATCGAAGTTTGCTAAAAGTTCGAAGGTTCACCGGGCCAATCAAAACTCGAGGTTTCGAGGTCGAAACTCAGGTTCGTCAAGTTCGCGAAACCCCTAATTTGATGTGCCTTCGAACACTCCCCGTTATTCATCGCTCAGGTGAACGAAACCGCGTGGGTCATAAACCCCCGTGTCTCGGACGGAAAATGTCCACTCCCCACCCTCGTGATCACTGAGTCAGCCAGGTGACTTCATCCCGGGCGCCACGTCGCGGCCAGCGTGCCGGTGAGGCGTCAACGATAGCGGCCGGCTAAGCGGCCGACCAGTCTACACAAAGCCAGGGCCAGCTGCTTGACTCAGGCTGGCGCCCCAAATTCGCATGAATCAAGCTCGCTCCCCCGCTGAGTCAGACCGGTAACCTCCGACGCCCCCAACTGTACCCCGCTTTCCCTCACGATGCACGACAGAGGACCCCACGAGTCATCGGAGCATATCAAATATCGTACGGGGGTCACGTGACCTTAGGGAAGGGTGCAGCACCGACGGGAGGTGAGCCTAGTCTCATGTAGTCTTGCGCACGTTACTCGAAAAAATATAATAAATTACAATTGCACTTACTCTCGGTTAAAATGTATTCACTTAGGTTACTTGATTGCCTGAGAAGCAAACTAATTGGCTGTTACTTTAGAAAAAAAGGAACCCTTACTTTTCCGATTACTTCCCATTTTCAGAACGACAGATGTTTCTCACTCGGGTTGAAAACGGGTCTTACGCACCGTCCATTATTTGATTGGAATCGCCGAACTATAAACTACTTATCTTCTCAATCCATCAATTTTCGTAAATTATCCTCCTGTCCGAAACTCGGTTCGAGGGCTCCTTGGAAGGGAACTTGTAGAAACAAAGAGCGCCAGAAAAAAAAAAAAAAAAAGGGAGGAGAAAAATAGAAACAGTTACAAGTAATTTTAGAACTTACAAAAGTAATCAGATTACTCTTGCGTTTATTTCCTAAGAAATGCATTTGAATGAGTACAAACTTACTCCGAAAGGTAATCGATTACAAGTCGTTTGATTACTTGTAATGAATAATCGTACACGCCTGCTCACATGATACGTTTCAGCGCTGGATTGGGTGGGAGGCTGAGTTGCCGAATCGTGCGAAATTTTCACATACTGCGGTGGGAAAACCTCTACGGAGCGCAAGTTCGTCTGCTTCTTGCGCCGGAGATGCGGTGACGTCAGAGCGACGCCGAGCTCTGATTGGCTCGGTTGGAATGATAGTGGGCAGACCTCAAGGCAGCTTGCTTTGAGGTCTACCCACTATCCTTCAATCAGAGCCAATCAGAGCTCGGCGTCGTTCTGACGTCACCGCATCTACTGAGAAAGAAGCAGACGAACTTGCTCTCCGCATGGAGTCCAAAGACAAAGGTAAACTTAGTTTTAACTAACGTGAAATATGAAACATACGTTTGAAATGTGTCCCTGAAGCCCGAGTCACGCTGCTCGCCCATGATACAAAAGACATAGAGCTCGTTGCAGATATATTGATAAAATCATCTTTGGAATGCCTAAAGCATGTTTGCTGCATGCATATGAATTCCAACATGTCAGCAGCCAACTTTTGTACGATCAATGTTACAGGACTATCATACAGGAAAGAGACACGCTTCAGACACCGCCTGCAGGCGGTCTTTTCTATGATGTGTTAGCTCTCTGATCGCGCGGCTTTTTTTGTTTAACATGCGTTCGAATTCAAACTTTTTCTGTCTCCCTTAGAGCATAGGTTTATAAAATTGTTCCCACGATTCGGCAAAAAAAGTTGGGAGAACTCGTAGCGCTCGCTGCGCGTTCGAAATAAAGTATCGCGTCCCTCTTCACCTCAAAACGGACCGAAACTAAACTTAAGCCGCACAGAAAAAAAACAACAAAAAAAGAAAAAAGAACGATGCGTCATAGTTGATTGTCGACCCGTGGTTGCATCAAACGGCTTTGGCGGTTCGAGTGACGTCAACGCGCGCTCGATCGATGATTGGTCGATTTGGCGGTGACGCATCTCGTTCGTGGCTTCCGATTGGCCGGTTGGCTTAGATTCGGTCCAGGCGGGGTTGAAACGGGGAGTACCTGCGCCAGCTGGATGGCGCCAGGTGTCGACCGGAACGATCCTTTGTGTCCAGCAGACACCGGGCACCGCCGGCGTAGAGTTTGCGCTTTTTTTTCCCGAGTGGAATACGTCATGCCTGCCTCCCGTCGACTAACCCCCGCGGCGAGCGCCACTGGCACGCCCTGATTGCGCGTTTGGCGTGCGTGCGTCAAACCACAGTGCGCGCGCGTGATCGGTAAAGTACATTATCCCCCCTCACCCCCGCTCAAAAAAATTTTTTTTAAAGGTAATTTACTCATTGCCGAACGCTCATTCTCTGCCCCAATGTAGCGCTAGCGGTCCGAAGAAGTTGCCAAAGTTGCAGAACTAACCGTCATCTTACTCAAAAGTAATAGGTGATTTTTGGAAATTTTCGACGGGAAAAGAACTGACGGGAGCCCTAGAATACCTGCATCTTAATGGCCCCAGTTGCCGAGACCAGGGCCTATTTTCACAGTAAAATTTACACCAAATTCATTTATAACTTTTGAATGAGATAACAGATAATTTTGAAACTTTGGAGTCTGGTTAGAACAGCTAGTGCTGCATTTGAGGCGGAGGCTGACTGTTGGGCGATGCTTCGTTTTACTTTGCGGTGAAAAAAAACCCCAAAAAACTACATATGTTATTTTAATTTCTGTTATTATTTTTTTTTCTTAGGGGGGGGGGGGGGAGTGGGGAAGCTGTACAAGGTGAAAGAAGCAGTATAGAAATATAGAAACAAAAGGCCCGGGCGTGTTTGCGCTCGAGTGTCAACTCGTTCGACAGCCTGCTACACGCGCGTTCTCGGCCCGTGTCAACACGCGCGTGCGCGCGCACGTCAGTATTTGTGCGTTTTTTACTTGTGCACGGGCTATGCTCCGTTTCACCTTATGTTGTACTGCAGCGAAAGCTAGAAGCGCGAGCTCATAGCATTGGCAGCTGCCCTTGGTGCACGAGAGCTCGTGCCGCCGAAATGTGCCCTAGAGCAAGGATCTCGCGCTTGTAGTCTTTCCTTCGGTAGAACACAAGGTGAAACAGAGTATAGTGGGCATTTCTATTGCCCCCGACAGCCTGCGGAGCGCACGGCGAGGCACATTACGTTCGAGTTGCTTCACCGAAGAACCTCGCAGTTTCATCCGCTGCGCAGCGATAATAAGAGGAATGAAACTCGCGACGCCCTACATTTCTTAAGTTGTCAGCGAATAAATATACACCGACACGGCCTTCCCTAAGGAGCCCGCTTAGCCCACACCAGGTGCGGGCACCCTCGTGCGCGGAAACCATGGTCCGAAGGGGTGAGCCTGCGCATGCGCAGTACCGACAGCAGCGCCACCGCAGTGATGTGAGGTCAGGAAGTTGAGCTGGTGTACACTCACTGCAAACGTAAGAAAAGCGTGGCTTATTAGGGAGTTGTAGTAGACCGTGTTCCCCTCCCGCTAGCACCTCCGCTACGAAGAAACCGCCACTGCGTGGCTGCTGCGCCGATGGCCTTGGCTGTAGAGTTCCGGGTAGCGGAGGAGCTTAGCGGAGCGGGAAACACGGTCTACTAAAACTCGCTATGATTATTCTTACGCTGTTTCCTTCCTCCTTCGTCGTTTTTATTGGTTAACGTTGCAATCTCAATCGCTGCGGTTGTCGTCGAGTATATAGTGTTTTTTGTTGTGCGTACGTACAGAAGCGTCTTTGTGCGGGTGCTTGCGCGCGTTTTTGCGTGAGTATGCGTGTGAGTGCGCCCGTCAGCGCATGTGCCCGCATTTCTTTTTTGCTCTCGTGTTTATGGATATCTGCGCGTGCGTTCACATGTTTATGCACTGTTACAGTGTAGCACGGTCTTGTCGGTCATACTCCACGGTGGTAGATATATATGGAGCTATTTTTACTGGACGTCATATTTGAGGGCGATGTTTAGAGTGCATGCTTAGAAAAAGCTCACATTAATAGGCTGATACGATCTACAATCTTGATGGTGCGGAATGCACGTGGCAAAAAAACTGTGGAAACTCGCCTTCAGCACGTGCTCAGCAGTCACGCACACTACTATGGCCTTAGTTAATATTCACTATATAGGGAGTATTCACTGGGGACCATAATTGTGTGCGCGACTGCTGAGCTCCTGCTGATGGCGAAGGTTGCGGGTTAAATCCCGCTCCTGGCCCTATTTTTCGCCAGCTCTCTTTCCTTTTACCTAACTTTAATGCAACAGATTCAATAATCACCTTCTCCCTTTGGGTTGACAATATTACTACGGCTGCACTTTATCAACCTTATCACATATATATATATATATATATATATATATATATAGTATATTATCATATATATATATATATATATATATATATATATATATATATATATATATATATCACTCATTCCCATTATATATGGCCATTGCTGATTTGTGGCCGTGCTAGTTCCGAATTGTGGCATTGACGTGGCACGTCACTGCCGCAATTCGGAACTAGCACAGGCCTTAAATCAGCAACGGCCATATATATATATATATATATATATATATATATATATATATATATATATCTTCCACCGTGGCCATATCTGTGTTCATTACTGCCAAACGCGTTCTGCCAGCGATTCTCCACAACGTCTTTGCGAGATTGCAGTCCGCACCTTCAAGGTTGTCGCTCTTGGCACACCATGTGAGAACTCTTCCTGGGCAAGCGCCGTGAACAATGAGTTCAAATATAGCGTCCAGTGAATTGCACCTACATACATTTGCGTATTTACGTTCGTGCACCTTTGTACTACGTGTGCGTGTGTGTCTGGGCTCTCTGCGATGTTGATTCCAAGGCTCTCCCTGTCAAACCCGCCGCGTATAACATCGTGCACGGCGTGCAGGCAACACCTGAACCTTGAAAGCGCCGATATCTTTCCGCCTGAATTGATTGCTTCGCTCCACATTAACCGGTGTCTTTGGTACGCAGATAATTGAGTGATACAGGATTAATGTGAACGCTGTTAAAAAAGAAAAAAAAGCTCTACTACGGTCCTTATTTAGACTCCGGTCTGGAAACTTTGGCAGCTTCCGTCCTCCTAAGAGTTGCCACCAGAGGGAACGCTGATTCATCTGGGAGTAAAAAATAATGTACCAAAAAAGATCCACATTTTTTTTATACGCCGATATCTAGCCGCAGTTGACGCTACAATCTGATGGAACCAATCGAAAAGCATCAAAAGTACATCGTCATGGCACTGTTCGTCCTTGTGCGTTTACCATCGACTTAAGCAAAGATGCACAGCGAATGCACCATTTTTTGTGCGTGATTTGGTGTAGTCGTTTATAGAAAAGGCCCAAAGGCACGTCGTGACGATGAACTTTTGGCGCTAATTGATTTTTTCCACCTGATCGGTTTGCAGTCTGACTTGAGGTGAAACGGAGTATAGCATCCTTTCGTGTGGCGCTTCGTTTATTCCGAAATAATATGACCTCCAGGTATATGACATGTAATTGGTGCCACCAGTCGTCCACATTTTCGCGTGGTTCCGTGGTGTTTTACGAAAGAGTAGACGCATTCGGCGATCATGTAAACGATGGCTTTTTCTAACCCACGTCCGCCCGTTTGGTTTTCCGAGCGAACTGACTTCTAACGACGGTAGCGCGTCTCTGGTGCTCCAAATGGTCCATGGGGAAATCTTTCCCCTAACGTGACGAAAATATTCAAGACTATACGTTCTAAAATTCACACCTCTACGTGTTTTTTTTTTTCGATAGATTTTCTAATCATTTTTTTAATATACGACGGCGTTTTTGTTTTGTTTGTTACAATTCTATTTCCGCCTGATTCTATTTTCTACTGTGCTCAATATTTAGTCTTGGTTCCGAATGCGTTCATGAGCTTCATTACCCCGAGGCTTTGAGATAATTTTCCTAATTCTCCTTTAATAAAGAAATGCGCCATGAAGTTTTAGGA
The DNA here is from genome assembly GCA_037355805.1 of Ixodes ricinus. Lineage (NCBI taxonomy): Eukaryota > Metazoa > Arthropoda > Arachnida > Ixodida > Ixodidae > Ixodes > Ixodes ricinus. The sequence continues at coordinate 33,744 of JAZHYW010022090.1, read as the reverse complement.
AGAATTTGGAAAAAATGTTATTGTTATTTGGGTGTCTCGAGTGACCACTTCAACTAAATGAAAACATTATTAAAGTACGGTTAATTGCATAAAAAGTAGCATTAAACGGTTTAAGTACCATGGTTAACGTAATATTACGCGATGAAACCATGGCTAATCTAACATTAGACACGGTTACAGCAGCATTAAACAGGTAAGATAACGACTAAAGGAACATTATGCACGCTTAAAGCAACGTTAAAGACTTCAAAAGGGCCATGAAATAATTTTGCAACTTCATTCTCCTTAGCTTTCCGCCTCCACGCAAACGCGATATGAGAAATCACGCGGTCATGACGTGTTTGAGCACCGGTACCATGACTCCAAGCTTCCATCGTCCTTTTTAAACACACCATGGAAGTTGTCCCTCGCAAGTGATGATAAATGCCGTCACGGCCCTCATTGGCCACGAACGCGAATTCTAAATATTTGTCGACGGATTGATTGTTGACGAGCGCATACGTCCGAGTCATCCAGTGCTCGTGAGCCAATGCGTGAGCTGGGGCAGGCTGACGTCCTTTGGGTACCGCGGATGTATCACAATGAAAAGGCGGAAAGCTTTCGAAGGAAAGGAGGTACGAAATAGTTCGCCATATTTTCGAATCTTCGTACCGACAAGCCGGTTTTTGACATTCTGCTCTCTTTCTTTTGGCCCACTAAACGATATGCGATTAGTAAGATTCCAACCTAAATTATTTAAGCCAGCCCAAAATTCATTTAATTTAATTTTAAGAGACATGAATAAAGTTATATTAAACAATGGAATCATAGTTAATTCTAACTGAAGCACACTTGAAACAACATTAAAAAGTTTAAATAACGTGGCTGAAGTAACATTAAGCACATTTAAAGCAACAGTAAACAGTATAAGTAACATGGTCAAAGTAACATGAAACGATAGAATAATGTCTAGATTAGCATGAAACGATAGAATCGCGGTTAAGGCAACATTAAACAGGCTGCCAACGGCTTTCAGCCCTTCCGTGAAAGACTTCAAGATTCGATTTCGAGGTCGTGTTCCGGTTACACCCACACCTCCGCAAAATAAAGTCTCTATATTTATTTTTATTCCTCGCTTTATGGAACATCCCGCTTATAGTGTCCGTTGGCCCGCAACCCTCCTCTCTCTGTGATTAGAAGTTGGAGGCAGCGGGGTCATTTTATTGCCAGCTAATTGAATGGTTTCGGAGCAGCCATAGATTTTGTTTCTCCGTGTTGTCGAGTTTATTGATTGTGTTGTCGTTGTTGTTGTTTGTTTGTTCTTTTCAATCGCGACCAGGAAGTGTATAATCGTGGCACGCGTTAATGAGTGTGTACGGTCATGTATGTACATTCCAAGCTCGCCCGAATGCCTCCCGTCCGTTAGTTTTATTTGATCTGGAGTTTGACCAATTTTATCACATTTTTCTGCGACCTACGCTGTGTACTTCGTGGTCGCGCAAACGCTTGGAGACTTTTTTGTGCTTGCATAATAAACGCCATCAATGTACGAGTTCGTTAGAATTCCTGAAGTAGCGCCTCGGGGTGTCGGGATTGAAAGCGTCGAGTGACTTTGATCATGATAATGCCGACATTTTAGATAGCTGCAGTGGACTTTTTTTTTTCCAGATTTACTACAGTTTGATTTCTGAGTTATCTTCATTAACGAGTTTATTGGTCTTTTTGATATAAACAAAAAACGGAACTTTTTTTTTTTGTCAGAGTTTGTCAGTTTTAAAGGACGAAAGTGGCCAACATTAGCTACTAAGTATAGATGCAAGTATATTACAAATTGTACGGTCACAAAGGTAATAGAATATACCATCAATTATAAATCAGGTACTAAAGAATGATAGAAGTGCATACTAAGCTAAAAATGTTTATTTGGGATTTCGCAACTTTAAAACGCTCTAATGTAGCCTTTCAGCATGTTAAATCAAATGGTTACCTACATTAAAAAAAACGTTCGTCAAATGTTTTTAGTTTTTCTTTTAAGTTTAGGATGTTTTATGCAACTGTTTTGACAATGGCTTGTGCAAAACAGTGTCAGAAGCAACGTACTCTACTAATATTCAAACGTCATTAAGGAAACCAATTTATAATGTGTTACGAGATGACTGAATAGTGATTATGCAACACTGTCTAGACGGCGTCATTTATAAGTTGAGTAACCCTGATGCACGTTTTCGTACAATACTGTTGCGCTGTAACGAATACTGAAGAAAGCGTCACATTGCCTAATAAGCCGTTTTCTCATGTTTGCGAATAGGTTATTATCAAAATCGTTGCCGTTAATAACTTACCGCGGTAATTCAGTACTGTAGATCGTGCGTGGGTAGTTTTTATCGGTGGTCAATTTTCACGAGTTTACGCGCCCACGTTTTTGCACAACACTCTTGCGCTGTAACGCATACTGAAGAAAGCGCGACATTGCCTAATAAGAAGTTTTCTCATGTCTGCGAGAAGGTTAACAAATTTATTGCCGTAAATAACCTACTGCGGTAATTTAGAGGCGTAGATTGTGCCTGGGTAGCTTTTATCGGCGGTCAATTTTCACGAGGTAACGCGCACTCGTAGCTTTGACCAAAATTATTCTCTTTCCTCTGTTTCACAATTCGACCACCAGGCTGCGCTAGCTTTCGTCCCACTCTTTGATGGGTCAACGAGGTAGAGGGCCTTAGAGCGATAAACTGGCAGCTGAGAGGGACTTCCAATTGGCCACCGCAAAGCTGCAAATTTTTGGCCACTAGACACGTGACCTTTGCGTCTAAATTTTAACAAAGTACCGCGCACAAATAATTGCTTATTGATCTGTAATCAGAGTACCGAAGAGATGAGTTATGTTTCGTTTGTTTTAAATCCAAAATATGCTTTTACGACAAAAATTCACGCAGCTTCGCAATGCCTCCGTTAGATGCCGTCAGTCGCTGTGCTGTATCCAGGGTTTTTACCGGAGCTAGACACTGATCTCTCGGGCTAACAGTATTAAAGAAAATATATTTTATCATGTCTTTTACAGCGATCGCAATACAAATCTTGGCTCAGTTTTGCGTAAAAGCCTCATAAGTTAGTACGGTCACGTGTCTAATAATCAAAATTGTACAACATGGCGGCAGCCAGGTGGGGTTCACTTTGTCTGGTGAACGGGATACCAGTTTATCGCCCTAAGCCCCTCTACTTCGCTGGTGGTGGCTCCCCGCTTTTCTCTCTCGCGTCTTTTCCGCTAGGTGGCGTCGCACCCCTGGAGTTGTGGCGTGGTGGCGTAAGCTACCGCCTGATCCAAGGGCTCAGCCGTATTCATCCAGCCGTATTGTGAATATCATCAAATAACTCTGTCGTACCGTATAGCCGCAACTTGTGTAAAGTACGAACAATGAAATTTCGGCTAGAAGAAAGTTTATTTTTTTCGAATGTTGTCAGCACTCGGCAAATAATTTGGAAGCACAAAAGAATGCATGCACAGTCAGCTTGTACATATTACTCGAGAAAAGTAGTCGATCACAATTACTATTACTCTTGCTTGAAAAGTATTCAAGCGGTTTACTCGATTACTTCAGAAGAAAAGTAATTGGTCGTTACTTGAAAAGATGACCGTTACTTCTCCGATTACTTCAGTATTTCAAACCGACAGAGTTTTCTGCCGGTTTGAAAGTCGGTCTTTCGAACTGTCCATTAGGGATTTTTAGGGAACGCTTTTTGCACATCCGATATGGTATTCGATGGGCCCTCCGGTACGAACTGCGCATGCGCTACCGCAGAAGACTCGCACATGCGCAGTTCGTACCGGAGGGCCCATCGTACCGTATGGGATGTTCACAAGCGGTTCCCTAAAACGCCCTATTATTGGATTTCAATTGCCGGTAAACCACCCTGCTGTCGGAGACTTATTTCGAGGATTTCTTCGTAGGAAACTTGTAACAACAAAAAGTGCCTTTAGAAGCGGGAATAAAAAAAAGTAACTGTTACGAGTATTTTTGGTACTTCCAAAATGTATGCGATCACTGCTGTGATTGCTAAATAATAAATGTAATCCAATCATTACAAAATAAACCCAAAAAGTGATCGATTACAAGAATACTTTGATTAGTTGTGATAATGTTTCGTACAAGTTTGTACACAGTGTACACCATGAAAAAAATTCCAGGTCCATGAGCGCACACAGCAGCTTGTAACACAGAGAAACCATCATTAACATACTTTGTAATTCACGGAATCCGTGAGGTCTCGTCATAGTGAACGGTCTTGAAAAAGAAGATCTCTGTATCGTCCGCGCCTGCAACGAGTCTAAATGTCCGCTTCTAAATGTGTATAGTTCGTGTATACTATTGTACGCAAAATGCGGTATTTTCAACCGTGCAAAGACTTGTGTTGGTTCTGTACTTTCTGTGTGTCCCGGCGTCTCTTCAGCTGGTCCGGTAAACCCTTCCTGGGATTCAATTCCGGTGATCCTTCCGGCGTTCCAGTGACCTTTCCAGCGTTCCCATGTTTTCCAGAGGACGCACCCCTTCAATGAGCAAGTTCGCGCAAAATTCGAATGTAGCATTTTCTGTTTTTTTGTTTTTCGTTTTTTTCACACGATTGCAGCTTTTTTCTCTTTCTTTTATGAAATGTTTTTAGGATTACCATTTTATAAAAAAATACTGTCCGCCAAAAATGTGAAAGCAAACGTATAACGCGTAATTTTCCTCTGCAAAATATTGCGGGAAGACCTTAATGGCCGTTTAATTTTACACCAATCAAATTTTTCTTTTTGTTATACTTAGCACGAAATCGCTTCCCGCTGAAATGTGGGCGGGAAACCTCGAACAGAAATAATCAATTAAAACGTGACAAGCATGCAGCAATGTCCACCTCACATTCTCTGCGGATCAGACTTGGGAAGTAATCCGTTACAAGTAACGGGTTACTTGTAATCCGTCACTTTTTCAAGTAACTTTGTAATTGCAACGTTACTTTTTTGCGGCAGTAATTTGTAATGTAATTTCGTTACAAATATTGGTAACAGATTACCTTAATTACTCGTTCATTTTAAAAATATGAACATAATACTGAAACTGGAGCTATATGACCAGAAAATTCAGCACCATAAAAATAGCAAGGTCAAGAAAATAAAAATAAAAACATCCTGAAGAGGAAAATAACCGAAAAGCAAACACGATTTTTTCTATTCACGGTCCCTAGAACCGCTGAGAAACGTGCGAGGAACATACAAATGTGCGAAATATTACAGGAGCACGCTGTAGCTTCGCCTTTAGGAGTGGAACGCGATAGCAAAATAAAGTCCTAATCAGTGGAGTGTGATTTGGCTCGCGATTTCGCAGCTTTGACGTTGAGCACTGCAGCTTTTAACACGATTCTTTGTCTGGCGCGGGACCGACGGCGCAACTGCAAAATAGCACATAAAATGGCACAGCGCGAATCAGGCATTATGGCGCGTATACACTTGCCAATTCGCGGATTGATCCGCGCAGGCGGAAAGTGGATGTTCGATCCGGGTGGCGAAATAGACTCGTCGTTGGCGGAAAATCTGGATATGGGTCCTGGACTGATCTAAATTTTCCGACAGTGACGAGTCTTTTCGGCTCCCGGCTCCAAAATTCACTTTCCGCCTGCGTGGATCCGCACGCGAATGCGCAAGTCTAGACGCGCCATTAGAAGGCAGTTTCGAAGCCTGACTAGACGACTCAATACGAGCCGCCGTGAGACAAGCTAGTTTAGGTTAGCCGGAAGCTTTTTCCCCACGTTTTTATCGTTTGTTCCAGCCATTTAGTTTCACTTCGTAGAAAGGTGGTTGCAGGTGGTCAAAAGGCAAGCGGATCGGCGTCCGCCAAACACGCGAGGAGGGAGGGAGCCGTTTCGAACGGGACTCAACCCGGTCAGATGTGGCGCCGATATGGTCGCCCCTGCGTCCCGCCGTCGCTACCGCCGCTGCCCAGAATGCGAACAGCCGGTAGAACCACACCCCGTCGCTATCGCCCCGAAAAACCCCCAGCTGGCTGCTCGCTCGCGTTCCGGTCTCGGAAATGAAAGAAATAAAAAAGGTCGCGTAATTAAAACGGAAAGACCGAAAAAAACAAACCTACAAAAACAATCGAGCGATCGGCTGAACAACAACAGCGGGTTCGGCCATAAACTAAGCGGCTCGCGTGACACCTCGAATAGAGGTTCGATTGAAGGCCACCGTATGAAGGACATGAAAAGAAAAAAAAAAACATGGTTGCCCAAATTGCTGCGCAGATTTCATGGAAATGCGGTAGCATTTTGCGCCGTCTTGTACTGCTTAAATGTTTCTTTATTAGACTGTTCAGCATCTGCTGCGAAAATTGGAGGCATATTTTTGTCAACGTTTATTAAGCCTCTGACACAGTTGTTCACATATTGCTCTATTTGAAATTAATCTTGTATAAAATACTCATTCGATCAAAACTATGCGTCATTCGTAAGGATTTCGTGGTATCAGAGTTTATTTTCCGCCACATTCGGAGGGTGTTTTTCAGAGTTTATTTCTTGCCAAAAGTTTGGAGTTTATCGGAGTTTATTTTCTTTCGATTCTCAGATCTCCAAAATTTTGAGCTTAATTTTGGAATGCTCGGGCGATTCTTACAGCCTTAAGGCGCGATCGCATTGTTAATTCATCATACGAAAGCAGCCTGTAGGTGCTGTTTGAGACGTGCCTGTTTCTCGCATGAAGGTCTGCTCACACTGGCAAAAAAAGAACTTTCCACAGACATGTTTAAATCTTGAAGAGCAGACTTGCTTTCAACATCCTTCAGGCGTGTCCTCACGCTAGTTCTGGCAGCATGCCTCCTGCGAACACAGTGTCTTTTGAACAATGCACGAGCAGCGGAACCGAGGCGTTAAGGAGTAAGTCAGCTTGTCCCGGAGCCCACGCCCTGAAGCCGCCGTCGCACTGCCCATACATCGTTCATAAGACGCGGTGTCCGCTTCGGACATGATAAGAGAATTACCTGCGGACGCTTTTCAAGCTCGTTCGAAGCGCCTTTGCATCCTACGCCCGTAAGCTTCGAACACCTCTGCGGACTCGTTTTTGGCCATCTTAGCAGCATCCGAGAAATATATTTTTTATGGCAAGAAGTTTTTGCGAGCAACGAGCACTACATGCGGTTATCTCGTGTACACAAAAGGGAAATATAGACATAATGAATCGCGCACGAGAGAGGAATTGTGCGCCTATTAACTGCTCCACCGCCTCATCTAGGTGATGTCTCAACACCGAAAATGCGTGTGTTTTTTTTTTATCGCGAAAATAAATTACGCATTGTCGAACACTCGAGGCTGGTTCCCACATTTGCCTCGGGTCCGACCGAAAAGGGGGTTGCTATGGCAACAGGTGCGTCGGCTACAGCAGCTGCAGCCATAGCAACCCTCCCACTCGGTCCGACTCGACGCAGGTGTGTGAATCGCCCTTCATTCTTCAGCCAAACATAGCGCTAGAGGTCAGAACCAGATGCCGAAGTTTCAGCATAAACCGTTATCCTATTAAAATTGAGAGGTAATTTTCCGTAAATTTCAATCGGAAAATGACTGCGGACTGAGCTCTCGAAGATTGACTCAATCTGCGCTATGCTGACTTTTTTTTTTCTCCATTTCATCTGGGTGAGTATAGTACCGGCGTGCGTTCGTGTACCCTTACTGCGTGGTGTATATTAATGTCCCCGGCTGGCAGTCATACTGCATTGGCTACGTTTTTCACCAACAATGAAGACGTCAGAAGCCCACTGGGGCTAACTGGCCTCTCGCATTCTCGATATTTTTACGGCATATTACTTATGACTTTGCTAAAATAGAGGCAACTTTTCCAGCATTGATCATTGCACTTGCAAGATCCATAACGCGCACCATTTAACCTCGCGTCAGGTAGTCACGTGCGACGTCACGCGATAACTTGCCTCCTAGCTGATGTCACGATGTTACATGACACAGTGTCATCACGTGACCATGTAACCTCGCGGCGACATCATATCTCACATGGTCTCGTGCTAATGGACGTGTCATCAAGACGCCGGCGTGACCACGTAGAGTCACGATGACGTCGCGTGTGATAGTTACGTGCTCCATTTCCACCTCATAAAGATATACAAAAAAAACGTGGGGATGTACCGGTGTGTCAGTGCACCGTAGCTTGAAGTACGTGGGGCGAAAGATTGCGCTCCAGACCCCATCTCCTGGTCCACGAGCCCTGTTCATATTGATTTCAATACGGATTAACGTCGCATTGGAGCGTGCGATCGTGTACTAATCACAACTGAGTGATGACTTGGAAGTACCCGAGGGTTAGCAGGCACACTGAGCTCGCCGCATGCCTCTCCGCGGCGGACACACCAAAGGCCATTGTAAGGCAGACAACGTTCCTGCTCTCTAAACCTCTATACATTGTTTGCAGTTATGTATGTGTGCGATGGCACTTTTTTTATTCGCGTTCCTGTGTGTGTGTGCTTTACCACTCCTGCTACCGCCTGGAAGAGGCGAGCGCTATCAGTAATAGATAAATACAAAATACATGTATTCCTAAAAAGCAACCAAAAATTCCAGCTTTTTTTTTTCATATCTTCAGTGCACACTTCTGGCGCTGAAGATGAAGAATGCAATAAAATCAAAAACTTTATCTGTTGTTGTTGTTGTTGTTTTTTCTTTTGGGGGGGGGGGGGGGGTGGTTAGCTATTTTTACAAAATGCAAAGATCAATCGTAAACTGACAATAAAATACCCATCCCAGATAACTAATCTTCGCAAAATTTTAAAAAGTATACACTTTAATTCAAGAAAACAAAAAGTTGGAATTTGTTCCAGTTTTTTTTTAATCGTAATGACAACTGTCGATAGTGTCTCTCGACGCAAAACCTCTCAAGCAAAAAAAGCAAGCAAAAATAAACTAATACTGGACGCGAGCTCGTTTGCACTGAACCAACACAATGCGACCGGTAAAACAAACACGCACACAGATACACACAAAAAAGAAAGCATACAGATGTCGTATTGTGTCTGGCATCATTCCGATGGTACAGATTGTGTTTGAGATGTACGCTGCGCTTGGCAAGAACAAACGATTCTGTCAAAGCGTCGAGCGGCCGACAAAGACGCGTGTGTCGTCCCGCGAAACGAGTTCGGACGGCGGCACCGGCCTGATCTCTGTGTGTACTCGTCGCGCGATCCGGTCCGTGTACACTTCCGGAGCAACTTAACAAACCTTATAGCTGGCGAACACGGCGAACGAGCGTTCTGGGATTCGCCCCAGCACGTGCTTCAATCTCGTACGCTCCGATGAAACGGCACAGCAGGGCAAATGAAAGACAACATTGTAAATTATACATTAATGCCACCGGGTGAAGCCGCCATAAAACTGCTCCTACATTCGTACACACAAAAGACAAGGCGTGTTTCGAACATGCGACAGTTTTCGTCCGACCAACGTGACAAGACGTCGCCTTACGAGGAAGAAACGCGCTTTAGACACTGTCTGCATACTGTCTTTTCTATGTGCTAACAGCGTGACTGGCGATGTAAGTCGAATGAATCGCTGGCCCTACCGAATAAATCGGTTTCTCGAAGCTGCGTAAACACCTCCAATGCATCGTGCCACGGAGAGTCCGCAGACAATTGCCTGAAGCGCGTGCCTTTAGACAGTTTCAGGAAACCGTTTTGGCACATCCGATGATGCCCTCCAGTACGCACTGCGCATGTGCGGGACTTACGCAGTAAGACATTCGCAGCTCGTACCGGAGGACCCATCGTACCGTGTCAGATGTGCAAAACCTTTCCCTAAAACTCTCTTTATTGAATGACGGTCCCGTTATATCGGTACTTCAAATACTATGTGCAGACCAGAGTGTCGAACCGGAACCGAACCGAACCGAAAACCGGAACAAAACCGTTATTTTTAGCCGAACCGGAACTGAACCGAACCGAAATCTTCGCCGCCATCTTGGAACTGAACCGGAACTGAACCGGAAAAAATATAACGGTAACCGGTTCAAAACGGTTCACGGTAATTTTTTTTATTACAAAATGAGTGTTGGAGAAGTAAAAATTGGCAGCTGCATTTCTATGTAGTGATCAAATTGTCATAAACCGAATTGCAATGTATAAGAAATTGTGGGTTTTCATGGCACTTTTGTATTGGCACTACGATTAATCGTGTGTCACGTGGTCACGTGACGTCATGGTTTCAAGACATGCTGTCTAAATAATGTCACGTCACGTGGCCCCGTGGCGTAGTCGCATTACTCACCGCGTCCAAGTCGAGTTAAATTCAGAACGTCAATTTTCCCCTCTCTTCTCCAACGTTTCGTCTGCTTCTTCCTCCCCGGCCTTCTTTTCCCTCGCCCTACCTTCTTGAGTTGCAACGGAATATAGATGTATTAGCGTTGTTGACACCGTGACGTCACATGCCATCACTAAAGCCCATTTATACAGAAAAGTAGCGACATCCTTTGAAGAATGACGCCTGCTATCTTGGGCCAAACCAGGCGGCGCTACCGTCGACGCGAGGGTGTAAAAAAGCGAAACATAAAGATAAAAGGTGTGCGCGTCAGAGGAGGAGGGAGAAGGAATGCCTATGCTGTCGGAGTGCAGTGCATACTATGAGCTCATGTCGCCAATCAAATAATGCCGACTGTGCAACGTCACGGCTTTCATCGTCTTTCTTTGAGCACATCTTTCGAGGCTGGTAGACAGTGACAGTGCGCTTTTAGCCTGTGTGTATGTATTTGCGTGTCTTTCAGCCTTTGACTGCGCTCTGACTCAAGTATAGGAAGGCCGTGTGCTATCTTGGGCCGAAAGCAGGCGGCGCTACAGTCGACGCGCGGGTGTAAAAAAGCAAAACATAAAGATAAAAGGTGTGCGCATCAAAGGAGGAGGGAGATGTCGCTACCTTTTTTATTCAGGGGCATTAGCCATCACGACTTTTCACCGCGAGTCATGCGACACCGTGACGTACTCGGTTGTCATGAGCCTGAGCCGAGTGCTCGGGTTCTTGGCAATCAGCATCGCCAAACATTCGTGTTGGCTCGTGTTCAATCAAAGATGAGAATAGCCGAACTCTAATAAAGCCTAAATCTCAACCCATGCTTTATCCTTTGCCAACCCTAGCGCATGACTATGATGAACACTGGCGGTATACAATTAGCGTCAGATCACATTGCCGCCTGTTCTAATAGCGAGTTGAGGAGGAGAAAGCTGTTTCTTTCCTTTATTTTTTCTGCGTCTGCCATTGAGCAGAGAGGAAAACTAATGGGTGTTTTTGCAAGCTATCAACGTCAGGGATTATCTCTTAGCGGTATTCACTGAAAGTGAAAAAATCGTTGCATGAACTATTTTACATGTACACATCATTGAGGCACTCAAACATGTTTTCGTTGTTGCTCAACTGTCTGAGAAAGATGTCCCCGAGAATAGAAGCATTGAAAAGACTGAATATAGCTTATTAATCTGACGATAAATAGAACTACAAGTGTGTACGGCAGGGATACCTGAAAAGAAAGATTCTAGTGGCCTTTGAGGGACAGCCGAAAGTCGGCAGCTGCTCAAATTCTCGCAGTTTTGTTTAAACTTCTCAGTTTTTGGATGCAAAATAAACGAAATGGAGCATTACTGCTAACAAATGACAGAAATATAATTGTCGAATTGGCACCCCCAAACAAAGAAGGCAGTCCCTCAGAAATAAAAAGTATTCTCTAAAGACATCGTCAAATGAAAAAAAAAAAATAGGGAGGGGGGGGGTTAAAAACCTACTGTGTTGTAAAGGTTCCTCTGCTCCGCATCTTCAGCACAGAGCAGACAGCGTGATCCTGCAAAACTACTTCGTTTGCGATATCACTCCTGCCAGAAAGCGCGTTTTCGGGGTGCCAGACGCTCGCGCCGTCCCTCACGACGCTGCACCAAGCAAGAATAATTTTTGTTTCTGAATACATGGGTTGCACTGAGCGCGAATCTTCTGCAGTGTGCATTTTTCACCTCGGGATTTGATTTTCTCAACAAAAGAAATCTCTGACCACTCGCGTATAGTGCGATGATGTCACGTGCAAACCATGTTAAACAGTTCAGTTTTCTGTTGAAATGTAATTTTCTCAACACAATACTCCGTTTCGCTTTAAGTGTGAGCGTATCAGAAACTAAAAAAGCGAGCTCCGGGCTTTCAGCGTCCAAGCAGGCTGCGCTCCTGCAGTGCAAGTGGTCGGGACCAAAGGCTTGTGCTTGTAGCATAGTAAAGTGAAGATTTGGGCCAGTTGGTTCATTGCAAACAAAAAGCGCCGAAAAATACAGGGACAGAGATGAACGGAAACAGAACAAGGTGCACTCTCAACTGAAGTTTATTGAAACTTCACACGTTATATAGCCACAGAAACCCTGTTTACCCTATCTGCACATCCCGCGTTTCAAAAATTCAAACTCATTTGTAGATAAAGATAGGGACGTGTCACTTATACATTTCTTCTCCCTGGTCCTAATTTCATATGGCTCGTGTACTTCTTGCGACACTTTATCTTTGTACCTAGCCAAAATCTTAGTGTTTGTTTGTACCATAGGCTGCATCTGGACTTGAAGGGGCCATGCAAAGCGTTTCTGGCCATTTTTTTTAAATTTGCATTTCTTTCGCTCGAAATATTGGCTGGGACACTAGCAACACATTAAACATAAAATAAACAAGAAATCTTGCGTATTTTGAACATCATAGCTGAAAGAGGTTCAGAATTTTGAGCGCATTTTCTTTTGTTGATGACGTTATTGGTCTGAGCCAATAGAGAACCTATATGGAAAGAGCGTGAAACAACCATGCGCGATCTTCCTAAGTGTTGGAAATTAACATCCAGTTATGAAGATGTGAGCGCCCCACCAATTTCCGGGTGTTCCAAGCAAATATATGAGTGAGTGTCACGTGCTTGAAAGGATGAGAAGGGGTACTTTGCGCCAATTTAGCCAGTTCTATCTCTAGAATTCTATGTCGTCATTATCCGACGTTCTAGACCAATGTCTTCACTGAACGCTCATGTTTGACACTGAAAGGCGCGCCGTTCGAAGCAGCATTTGGTTTTCTTCGTCCCTTTGCAATGCCCCTTTAGCTGAAACAAACTTAGCAAAACATTGAACATTGAACATTGTTTTTATTTGTCACGTAAGTTTACAAAAACACATTAACGAGCCGGGTGAAGCCTCAGGGGCTTGTGTACCTGGCTCGGCAGTCGAAGTGAACAGAAGAAACAAAAAAACAATTTGCACTCTAGCAAAACAATGTAATCCATAAAATACCAATATAACTGGACCATAGGTAGATTAACAATAATAACTCCGAGATCTCAGAAATGCAGACATGTCGCGAAAAACAAAACAACAACAAAAAAAAACAATTAGAGGCAAAAAAGACAACAGGAACGTTCATTTCATTGTTCGAGGTTTCTAAGCGATTTTTTTAGCTTTTGTTTTGACGTTAAATTCATTATATTATCAGGCAGGTTATTAAAAACGTGTGGCACATAATACATTCGTGTTCGTTCACCATATTTGGTCCTGATACGGGGTATATTAAATCTAAGTGATGGTCTCATTGGACGCTGCTGAACGTAGGGCGTTTTGAAATCAGAGGTCCAGAAATGTCGGAGGACCACTGTTTCTCTAAAAAGTCCCATAAAGGACGGTAAATTAAGTTTATTAAATATACTGTCACTCGTGGGATCTTGCCTATCAAAAGAGACACTTTTCAGAACACTTTTTAGTAAGGAATTAATTCTATTGCGCCAAGAAAGCGAACATCCTGAAAAAAGGGTTATACCATATCGTAAATAACTATACGCGAGAGCATGTGCTAAAGTTTTCCGAACGGAGAAAGGAAGAAACATTTTAATATTATAGAGAGAGCATGACACGCTTCTTAATCTTTTGCATAAGTGTACCATGTGTGTGTTCCAGGACAAATCACTGTCAAAATATATTCCGAGATATTTGACCGTTTGTACATATTCAAGACTTTCACAACTGCACAATCTGCATTTAGAATTGTGATAGTGCTATCGGAACTGAAAGTTCGACTTGCTTAAGCGGGTTTCTAAAACAGACCAGTTTGGTCTTTACAGCATTCACTTTGATACGATTAGATTGAAACCAGTCCATTGTGTAAACAAGATAATTTTGGAGTTTTTGAATCGCGACATGATAATCCGCATCACATGAGACTAAGACCGTATCATCTGCATATTGGAATACTCTGCAAACTGAGACAACACTTGGAAGATCGTTTACATATAAATTAAAAAGCAAAGGCGATAACACAGAGCCTTGCGGTACCCCGGCCGTTAAGAGTGTTCTAGAACTCTTTTGAGATTTAAATGCTACTACATGGGATCGTCCTGAAAGATAATTTTTTAAAAGTGAAAAAAATGGACCCCTAAATTCCAATTTGTATAGTTTAGTGCAAAGAGTATCATGATTAATGCTGTCAAACGCCTTCGATACATCTAAGAACACCGCGCAAGTAAAAAGACTCTTATCGAAGCCCGTGTGCAAGCAGTCACTGAAATCTTCCAACAATGCCTGCGTTCCCCGCTCCGCTATAAAGCCGTACTGATTATCAGACAATAAACCAAAACGTTCTACAAAACTAGTCATTGTTTTTAAAATATGTTTTTCTAGCACCTGTGCAAGGCAGGACAGTATTGATATGGGGCGATAGTTTTTTATGTCATTAGTTGCGCCTCCTTTGTACAGCGGTCTAACAACAGCAGTTTTCATTGCTATAGGCCATTCTCCCGACTCAATGATGTCGTTAAACATTTCTAGAAGTACGTATTTTAGCTTTTCAAAATTTCTTCGCAAGTCACGTATATGAATTCCGTCAAAGCCTGGAGACTTTTTATCTTTAAAAGAAAACAAAAGGTCACGGGGATGTCCAAATTGTAAAGTTGTGCAGTATGTATAGCAGTGTCGCGATGATAGGCTGCAGCCTCATAAAATGTTAGAGCGCGCATGACTGATAAACACGGAGTTGTAAAATCAGGCCACAAAACAAGTGCCCGTAAATCCAAATATCACTTTAGCCTCCCGAAACAGTATTCTGCGAAATTTCGAGCTCGTGCAATCCGATGTCGTAATGTGATTTAAATTAGAAATATATTGTCTGTTCTTCGCGACATTTATCTGTAATTAGGAACATAATTACACGCATCTCTACTAGAGAAATACGCACCATAACCAATTAAGTCCTGAACAGTAAAAAGTCCGACGTTTAAAAACCGATTTTTTTTTTTATTAAGGGCGACTATTTGCACGTGGAGAGCAGCAGCTTCTTTTCTATATACGGTGTGTCGTTTGTTTCACTCACTTTTCTTCTTCAAGTGCCCTAGTCCGTTGACACACGCCGACGGTTAAGTGGCTGTCGACCTATCGAGCCCGACCTATTGAAACGTCGGGTCACTAAATGTTTAGGACTTGGTTTGTGAAGGTCTGTATTTCTCAACTTTTTGACCCAACCAGACGGAGTTCCGTCAAACGTGTTTATGTGTAATACATGCATTCCTATATAGTTCTTTTTGCAGTAAAGCGTGGTGTATCGCATTATTTAGAAGAATATAATTTATTATTTCTCTCTCTACACATTTCGTGCATTTGTTTTCAGATCTATAACGTGAGCAAACAGTTTTTTTTTGCATACCCTGCGACCTGGTCTTTCACACTGCCAAACAGCGAACAAATAAGCACGTTCCGCAGACTTAACAGATGGCGTATTTTCGAGTATCGTCCTCCCGTGTCGGTCTGAAGCGGTTATGTGAACTTCATGACAATAACAAATATTTTCTTACTACCTGAAGACTTGACAAGATAAATAAAGGGCCTATCACCATAAAGATATACATCATAAGTTAAAGCACCCACAAATTATCTGAAATATGCTCTGCAAATCTTTTCCGACGTTTTTATCCTCGAGAGGCACGTGTATAAGCGATTTGAAAGAAACTTATGCCTTTTTTTTTCATTTTGAAGCTGATTTAAATAACTTGTGCTCCTGACGCATTTTCAACTTCTCAAACATATAGAAGTCTGTTGCTTCTTTTATTTGATGGACAACAATTTTATGTGTCTGTGGGCTGGATGAAAACAAAGTACATACACAGTGGAGCGTGGCAGAACTATAACGATTGCGCACGCCGCCCGTCAGAAAGTTACCAATTAAGTAGCTTTAATGTCGAGTAGACTATGAAATACCACTTTGTTGTATTTAACAACAAATCACCAATTAGCAAGGGTGATGCTTATTTTCAAATTGAATTGACCGGCATCTTGTCAAGAACAAACATCAAACGCCAAGGTATGTCGAAAAGGTGCACTTCAATGCGCACTATTTTAGGTAATATCCGAACTGAATACGAAGGTCACTTTTTTCTGCATAAATTCGCCTGCATCACGGCGCTGAGAGTAAGCAATATTGGTCAGGAAAGCAAGCGTTGTGCTTGCCGCTCAGAGTTTTTATAAAAGGTAGACTGAAAGGGTTTGTCCTAAAACTCTCCTGATATTTTGAAAATATTATGGCTTTAAGCTCGGTTGCACCGTCATCATATATATTGTAAAACGTGTTTTATAATCTAGATTTCAGAATACATATGGCGAGAACATGCCCATTTCATGATTGTATGCACTAATTTCTAAGTACAACAGCGCAGTAGGACTCGACTTTTAATATTGCGACGCAAACGTGTACTAATCACGCGCATTTTAGACAACCCACCAGACTGATAACCTTTAGATTCAGGTAAAATATGTGCGACTGAGGTAAAAAGAAATAGATGTTGAGTCATATACCTTAATCTAGCTTTTCATTTACTGTTTCATCGAAATTAAACAACTGAATTCATTTTTGGTACATGAAAAAAAGAAAGTGGATTCAACAAATTATAAAATGATATATAGTTACTCGTTTCACTCTTGAAAAAGTGCCTATTGCCAAAATAACGCGGAAAATATATTTTCAGTTTAGCGGTTCAAACCGGTTCGAACCGGTTCAAACCGGTTCGAACCGTTATTTTTCGCTCCCCGGAACTGAACCGGAGCTGAACCGAAATCCGTGAACCCGAACCGGAACCGAACCGATAAAAATTTCGGTTCGACACTCCTGGTGCAGACATGTTTGAAGCATGTAGGAAGCAAAGATGCTTCGAAAGTCTTCGAGGCGTGTCCGTAGGTAATTCTGTCATGGTGTCCGAGGCGAGCACCATATAATTTTCGATCGACGTATGGGCAGCGTGAATGCGGCTTTACCCATCGCGCTAAGGGTTTGCATAAAGGTGGCTCATGATGGTTAATTACGTGCGTTAAAATGTAAAAATAAATAAACTTACCCGAGTAAAGAGTAAAATATATATATATATATCTTAAACCTGATCTGAATAAATAAAAAATGTCCGGTAAAAACTTCTTTTTTGCTAGAATTTCAAAAATGTTTTACTCCCTATTCCGTCTGGGGTAAATTTTTTTATTTGTAACTTTTGATTTAGGCAATTGTTTTCGTCGATGCCATCGAATAAGAAATCCACCACATATGCCTCTCTTTCGTTGCAAGTTACAGTGTCGTAGCATGCAAATGCATTTTTTTTATCTAATGCATTGGGTCAGATTTACTGGACCCAAACTGTAAAGTCGAAACACCACCGATCAAGCCGGGGTGACACTACTCATATCATTACACAAAATACAGTCTGCAAATACGAGTCACCGCAATATCCGCGGTTCGAATGCCGCGTGTCGAGTCTTTTCCTTGAACTCATTGCCATGCGGCACTCGAAGCCCGGATCTCGCGATGACACGCGTTCGAATCTGTAGGCAGACTATCTCTTGTATGCGGAATTAGTGCCGAGATATTTCGGTGGCGCCCTCTAATGGTTTCCATCCGTGACGTCACGACTGGGGTTTGCCTCACCGTGACGTCACCAGTTGTTACCCTGGCTACTTACCACCAGGTGCGACGACGAGTTCGATGGTGTGTTTAAAAGCACCGTGGAAGCTAGGAACCATCGCAACCGGAACTAACACCGTCAAAGTTGACAATCTGACAATGCTCATATGCCCACGGTCTGACCAATCGTTTAAAGCTGACAGCAGCGACGCTTTTGGTGTCGCAAGCAGTGTGACTCCGGCTTTAGGTTCTTACAGCTTTTGTTTTTCCTCTTAAAACTATTTTGTCCGCAAAAAAAAAAAAAATATAAACAATATAATCAAACCGAAGTACGCACACGAGTCTGTGCCATCTATTTATTTTCAGACTTGTACAGCTCGTGGTTATCTTGTGTAAAGAAACCACTAAACCTTCTCTGTTTACTTTCGCCCGTGCAGAAGGGCGTAGAAACTACGTCTTAGTGTCGCTGTATCTGAACCGGAACAACCGAGGAGCTGCGCAAGAACCTCTGAACGGTATAATTCGATTGCACTCGCGCATTAACTCGACACTCACATTACTCGATAGTATTATTATTATTATCGTGCGCGCGCCAAACTTCTTTTCCAAAGCGCGCGAAATGACGTCCCAATCTTGTTAGAGGCAATGTAGCGCTCCAAGCGAGGCTAATATAATTACACCCGTCCCTCCGCGCCGCCAAATAGTACCGTAGAAATTCGCATTCATGCGTAATCAAATCACTCGCTCTTCCCGGTTTTGTTTTTCCCCGTAAATTGTTGTACTCGTTTGCTTGGTTATTTTCGCGGTAACAAGTCCTGCAACTTAAAAAACTTGAAAACAAAAAAAACTTCTTGAAAATTTGTTGGTTTTTTTTTGCGACAAAATGACTTTTTTTTCTCGCTGAGCTCGTTATTTATGAAAACTTACTCTAAATATATTAATTCGTTTTTACAACGTAATGAAATTACAGTGGTAGTTTCATTTTTATGATGTTCTTTTTATTCGTGATTTGTTTTTTATATTAAGCTTCGTTTCTACGCCATAAATCTTAAATTTAAAGGTCGTATAAACCTGTATACACGCTCTACAGCTCCCTTAATAGTCTATAAAAAGTGTTACGGTTAGTCTATAAAAGTTTAATGAGTCGATAAGTCGTTACGGCCAGACAATTCAGTCAAAGCCTCTTCGTCGTGGCCCTAATGGTTTTACTGTATATTCCCGCATAGGAATAGAGGTGTTGCTACAATAACGGATTACTTTCAAAGAGAGCCAAACGTTGTACGTCAATCTGAAGTTTCCAGAGCAACCCGCTCCTAGTGAGTGGATTCCCTATACTTATTTTATTGACTTCGGGTAAAAATTACCTTTAATGTCGGCGGCGACCCATAAAACGAAGAACTGCTTCCAATTTGTTATACTACCAGTATAAATCAATGACTTTCGATGAAAATTTAAAAAAAAACACGCTTAAAGACACAAACGCAGTACACCTCGATATTACATCCTGGAACGTTAGAAATAACGCGGCAATTTTACAGTGTGCCGAAATTTTCAGTCTTTGATATGCAGCTGACGCGATGGCTCGCTTTTCTGCAGCATAGGAGTAGAGCGGCAGATTAGCGACGTGATTCGACGACAATAGAGCATTTTCAAAGCCTTATCGAGCAACACTGGCGGTTGCCACTTGCCGCTACGCCACCTAGTCTAAGTCTTTTTTAGACCTAGGCTAGGTGGCGCAAGCTACCGCCCGTTACAAAGGGTGCAGCCATTAACACCCATCCATCCACATCCACTGGGGACGAAGCGCGCGATTGGATTCTATACTGACCAAACGCTGAAGCGGCGACGCTCGTTTTTTGCTACGAGCGGAGCCGAGTTTGCGCCGAACGCTTAGGCAACCCTCGTCTCCAATACATGCTCAGAGCACATGTACCCGAGCGATAGTGGACTCGAATAATTAGCGCAGCGTCTACTAGATGGCTCGCAATATTAAAAAGTGTCTATTTTCTAAGAAATTTATTCGAGTCTGTTAGACACCGGTATACCTGTCCGAATCCCCCAAAGTCTTCATCTGTAATGCTCACAACTTGCATTACAGCCCGTTGCGGATTCCAAACCGGGAGTGGCCGAGTGACACGCATTGACAACGGTAAAAGAAAAAAAAACAAAAAAACATGAAACTTATTAATTTACGTTAGCGTAACGATGTAACGGTTACACCGTCAGCTGTATTTGAGACAACCACTTTTGTGCTGTCCCTCTTATTTACACTAGGGTGCCTTCATGTGCGCTTTGCTTAGGGTGGAGACATCTCGCCATTTTGTCCCACACTTTATTTTTCTTTTTTGTTCAGAAGCGCGTGAAAGAGCGTGTTTCTGCACGCGTTTGTGGCGCTGACTGTGCTATGGCGACATTTTGTTTTCGTCGATTTCTTTGCATTTTACCCGTGAGCGCGTGCTGTCGGCATCGGACACTACAAAGGGTGGCATCACCCTTAACTAGAAGGACATTGAGGCACCCTAATTTACACTAGTCTCGGGGTTTGTTCGTTATTGCGTTCAATTTGTGACACGAGCCATCAAGTACTTCGCGGGACCTGCTGATACTGCACGCAACGCCACTGTCCAGGAAACCTCGGTGCCAGTGAAGTTTCATGACTAAAAAAGCATCATTTTCATTCAATCTCTTTTTGCAAAATTTGATGACGTAACGGGGATCAGAAACACATGACGATATTTGAAATGCGGTTCATAGATTGAGGCTTAGCACTGCCCCTAGCTCCACCCTCTCCCGTGCTCGGGAGAGGGAGTCATAGCGGCCGTGCTCACCCTCACGACGAGTGAGTGAGCCCATCGTGCATCGACTCGCGTGCTCCAGTTAGCTGTGACAGCGCTGCAAAGCGCGTCCTATGGTAAAGATATAAACAACCGTTCAGATGCCGTTGGATTGAGACCTAGCTGAGGCGCCAGAAAGTCTGGTCGGTACCATTATGAGTGTTTGTGCGTATGGCGCGTGCTTGCTCGCTTACCTAGGTCACAAACGCACGTGCTGGGCTGCGGAGATCGTGCGCAGGGCTAGTGAAAGTGTCAACAAATTTAGAATCGCCTTAAGGGTGGGCTGGCGTATCTAGAGTGTGCCGGCCACCTGACGAACGCGCATAACTCCGCGCCGTTTGATGCTATTCGCATTAACGTAGATAATCATTCCCAAAGGATGGGTTCTGCTGATTTTTGTTCCAGTAATAACCGCGCTCCTCATGAACGAGGCCCTTGCGTCTTCTTCCATGCACAACACGCATGCAGGCAATCATCGCACTCCGTATAAAAAACCGTGGCAATACCGAGGTCGATAACACGATTTTCCATAAAAATGCGATTCGGCGATTTATGCATCTTTGGCATTTTGGCCAGTCTATATGGTTTCCTGCAAGCTAAGTTCCGCAGGAGATGCCACACGCACAGAAAGCACAGCTCCGCACACGCAGAAAAGGGCACGTGTGCCAGTCGCTCTCTTGTTGTAAAGTATACTTCTCGGTGGCAGGTGCTGAATGCCATCAATGTATCAGTTCCTCGTAATAAGACTCGTTACTTTCGAGGCAACTTGATCCTATTATAGAAGCGCATGTCCCCGCTGTTCAGACCAGTGCGTAAAGCGTTACAAGTTACGCTCTTCTTTGTCCAATTGCTTCTTTCGCTAACGAAGTAACGTCCCAGTTACTTTTCCAGAAGCGGAAAGAGTACCGTTTTTGTTTAAATTTGTGATGGAGTAACGATTAAACGCGATATTTTATTTATTCTGAAAAGGAACGTGTGCGACACATGTTACTACTCTATTTGGTTTTCACCCCAGCTTATGTCTGACTTTCACTGCAAAAAAAGCGCCAAGAAGAAAAAAAGGCCTAGGAATGGGTATTTTTGAATGGGGAGCTAGGCATTACTCACGACACAAAATATTGAAGGCGGCCACTGCCCCATAAAGAGGACACATACAGAATTTTGGTGCTCGCTGCTCAACGTATGCCATTGGTGAATATCGCGATTCGAAAATACTGATTTCGGTCATTAGACGCGGCGCCAGGAAACTCGGGACGATTACGTTTCGCATTTTCGCGAACCGATTGACACAATCCTGGAACGCAGAAAACCCTTTTCTGCTACTTCAACTAAAGCTTGGGCTAACTGGCAACAATAGTTCTTAGCGCCAAGACTAGGTGGCGCGAGCTACTTTCCCATTATAATGTGCACAGCCGTTATTATCCATCCAGGCATCCATCCACCGCTGACGTGCCGTTTCTCTGAAGCGTAGTTTATCCAGTGCACGGATGTAGGAAGCTTCTGGAGACGACACGACACCCCCAGGGGTGAAGCCGGGTGAGGTTTCCGGTTCAGAGGGACACGCCTCCAACGATGACCAAAACCTAACAGTACCAAAATATACGATGCCTGGAGATAGACGGAAACGACAGCTGATTTGGCGCCAGGGGTGTTCCCAGCGACTGCGACCTCTACTTCCGGATTGACTTCGGATTTGCTCGTTTGGCTGGATTTAGCCATTATGTCGCTTCGTCATCTTCCTACATCTATGATTTAGTGGTTGTATACTCATTTTTACCTCAAGAACCCTACTAAAAAAAAAGTCCGGCTCCAGGCGGGGCATTACCAACTTCCGCCATTATGGGGAGAATTAAAGCTCATGTAGAGGCATTTTGGATTGATATCTGTCATCCTATCAAGACGTCCACGCTTTATACGCCAAAAGCATCGTTACTTCCTGCTACAAGCAAATTTTGTACGAGCTACTACAACATAAACAATGCGCAAAACTTCATTTTTTTTAAAGGCGAAGCCTTACTTCTCTTATTACTTGAAAAGCCCTCGGCGTTGTCCCCGAAAGATGGTCATAAAACTACGTCATTGAGAACGCGCCTCAGAAATAAAACACGAATAGAACCACAGCCACGCAGATGCTTCGTCACGGTAGCCGGCGGGGGCGTTCAAGGTCAAGGCGGACGCGTCTCAGAAATATAACACAAAGAAAAGCACAGCAACGCGGATGCTTCGTCACAGAAGCCGTCGTGAAGCCGGCGAGGTTCGCCGCGCGTGCGCAGTGGGGGAGCCTGATGTCACCGTCGGAGCGCCCTGTACGAAAGGAATACGTGGCGCGTTGCTTGTAAAAATGCGCTGCGTGTAGGAATGCTTTCACACTCCTACACGTAAGCAGTCTTAAGTATCCTCGGCTATTTTTTTCTTGAGGTGACAACAAGTATACATACAGCATACGTCTGTTGTTATGCTGTAGCTCGCATTGAAGCCGGTCACTCGACGCAAACTCCTGCAGCCACAGGCTGGGACGCCGCCATGACAGCCACTCTGATGTCCGCTCGCCTACGCTTCACATCGCTTCTAGAAACTTACCGCTGGGATATGATGAATCCGTAACGTTACGCGTCAGCTTCTGTGGCGTATTTTAACGCCACTGAATGGTCACTTCGAATGAAAGGGGAGAATGTAAAAACGCTAAAGCGCTCCACTCGCCGACAAGACGAACGGCTCTGCCGCTTTGTCCGTCTTGATGATAAAATAGTTCCAACCTTTCCCGGAAAACTAAAGATATATATATATATATATATATATATATATATATATATATATATATATATATATATATATATATATATATATATATATGTATGCGTGTATGTGTGTGTGTGTGTGTGTGTGTGTGTGTGTGTGTGTGTACGTGTGTGTGTTTACGTTTACTTACCGTATGCCTATGATTTGATTATTTTCATGCGAATTTTCTTTTGCTTTTTTTATTTAAGTAAAAGACCTCTCGAGCAAGAAAGATTTGTACTACTACGAACAAAAGCCCAACGAGGCGGACTCCTGAGCAAATCAGAAGGTTGTCCTTTTTGTCTATCCTCCATTTTGTTTGAGAAGGGAGAAGCAAAGACAAGAAAAGTAATGTGTTGTAGCAAGCAAATAAGAAAACAAAAAGTAAGAACATAATAAAGTATTTTTTGATATTAAAAACAGAAGTCTATGTTTTTTGGGTTTTTTTTCTAACATTTAGGGGTTTCCTCATCACAAAGTTGTTCATTAAACTGTACTTTAAATGCACGGTAATTACTTTTTCCGGGTTGTTTACGGTGATCTGATGACAGACTTGTCAATCTATATGCCATGCTTAAAAATATACGCAGTGATGCCTCTTTTATATGGACCCCGTTAACAAGAGTACTCCGCTATATATGGACCCCATTTTCGGGGACAAACTGGGAAAATGCGTGCATTTTTGTTTAGTTATTATAAAGAACGCATAATATGGACGATTGTCTGGAAAAATGGCGGTGTCCATATCAAAGAAACATCCCTGTATACTGATAAACAATCACTGTTTTATAGCTTTATTGTTTTAAATCAAATTAAACTGATTTTTTTTTACTTTGGTGGAGTCAGAATTTATATTAACTATCGGAGCCCATGTATCGATAGAGTACCTCTCCTGCATTGCCGCGAGCGCGCATAATCGCGGAACCGCCGTCGCCAAAAAACAAAAGCCGAACGCTTGTATCACTGCGCCGTCCACGATGTCGACTTTGGATATCGGTCTAGTCGCCACACTTTCGCTCGGGTGAAAGCAGCCGCCGCCTCGAGCCAACGGACAGTCGCCGCCTCGACTCTAAAACAAAAAATAAAAAAGCAAGAAATTAACCCGGCATAAAAAGAAGGAAAAAAAAAGAACAAACGAATCGTATATTGAGGACGGGGTGTGGCATGTGTGTGTGTGTGTGTACGCGCGCGCGTGCGAAATCTATGCGGCCACCCAGTGCCACCTAGAATACAAGGCCAGTACATTTCCCCTTCTCCAAGCGTCATCACTAGTGGGCCCACGCCGAGCCGCTGAGCCCGCGTGAACATCGTCGACAGAGCGTCGTACAGAGTTTACCAAGAAGCGCGACGCTAGCACGCGAAGACGCCAAGACGGACGCGTCACCCATTTTGCGGCGTCTCCCGTCGATCTTCAGCGTGTTTCCCGCTCGGGGTCGTGTCGGGGAGCCACCAACGATGACGTCATGAGAAGGCCTGGTGTTCTAGGCGTTATAGGACCTCCCGACCTTGGGCGCGCAGTGGTAGCCGCGGGTGCCCCCGGCGAGGCTCCAGGGCACGAAGTGGTGGGGCCACGTTGACCCCATTCTTGATTCCCTGGCACGCAGAAAAAAAGAAAAACTAAACTAAAACAAAGACAGAGAAAGAACAAAAACGGAACGGCCCAGCCGCGCACCAGTCGCCGGCCACGACCGCGTACTCGAGAGATGAAAATCTCATTCATTACTAGGTTAATTCGGGGTCGTGATTTGGCGACGTGCGAACGCGCCACGCCGGCGCGGAACGACAAGGCTGCCTAGAGAGAGATACCGCGCGTGGCAAGGAGCGGTTCCGACCGGTGACGAACTTGTTTACGGGGATTTGAGTACAAGTCGGGGGACGAACGAGAAACGAGGGTGCGAGGAAGCGTGAAGGTTAGTAAGCAATATGGGGACGTTAACCGAGACTGGGGTTTTCTAAGGCACAGCACAAACACGAAGCCGCAAAAACGGGGAAGTCATAAACACAGAGCAGTCTCGTATCTTCCCTTTAACGAAACCTCTAAAATCGACAAAAAAAATCACGTATGCTAGAGCATCGGAAGCAAGAGCAGCTAGACATAAACATGGCAATACACGCGCCGAATAACCGTTTTTAGCTTTTTCTTCCTTTATACTGCCATAAAAGACAGGAATAACCTTGACCCCCTTTTTTTCAACTGCACCAGTGTTAAATATTTCAAAAACGGTTGAGATGCACCTTGGAAATATTTCGTAAGTACTTTTTTTTTCTTTTCTCCAGTAAAGATGTCAAATGCCATCAATGTCACTTTTGTAGCTCACTATATATTGGCATTTTTCTACTCGCAATTTGCGCTATTATTCCTAAAAGGGATTGACAGTATCT
Source organism: Ixodes ricinus (assembly GCA_037355805.1). NCBI lineage: Eukaryota > Metazoa > Arthropoda > Arachnida > Ixodida > Ixodidae > Ixodes > Ixodes ricinus. Next base: position 7,837 of record JAZHYW010022090.1, on the reverse strand, counting down.
CCAAATCAACAAATAAATAATAAATAGCACAGGAAATACGCCTCAATACTTCCCTGTGTCGCCTTAAAAAAAAATGAAAGACGTTTACAGTTCTCTGTAATGCCAAATTAGAGCGCAGCTCTTGAGCAGGAGGACCGGAGAGTACGGAGGGAAGGATATTCCCCTCCTCGTCTCTGCTTCCCTCCCATATAGCGGGAAATTTTTGCTAAATTTTTCGGCTTAATTTAGCGAAAAATCTTCCCGAGTTGAGTAACATCAGGTGTGACGTCATGAAGGTAAAATTTTCCAACTTAATCTGGCAGGAAATGTTTCCGCTGAATTTATCACGAAAATTTTCCGGTCAAATATAGCGGGAAAAGTTTACCCTCGTGACGTCAGACGTGTGACGTCATTTTGGGAAACGTCCCATAACGCAATGCGTCGTTTCGCCGACGGCAACAGCGACGTCGACGGCGACGCCACTCAACCCGGAAGCAGGCGCCCGAGAGCTGCGCTCTAAAAAATGTCTCAGGTGAGGTCACTGAGTTCAGGCGGCACTTAATATGTTTCAAGGTGGAGGTTGTTAGGGAAAATGTAAAATAGGAAGTACGGGATAATTATGAAGGAATGTTGCAAGAAAGATTATTACTTTTTTGAATTCTGAGAGATGTGGGAAGAAAGACACTGGCTTATATCGGTGGGCCCAGATCAGACTTGTGCCTATCTCAAATACTCTACTCAAGATACTGAAGTATCTTGGTATCTTGCAAATACGTTTGATCAAGAGTATTTTATACTTTATTTTAATTACATTTTTGAGTATCTTGTACTCATTATCTCAGGTACATTTTTGACATTCCGCCATTTTTCGAGTTTTTCGGTATGAAGTGGCGTGGCCGTGGCACGAGCAAACATGAACATTCTTTCAAGCAACCAAATCCTGCTGCTAACTTCGATAAGCTACGGTGACTTAGACCGAGCTCGTGAAAACATCGCTTTTGTGCCGAATGGGACTTATATTTCACCCCAAAGTTCGTGCAATGAAGGTTTTCGCTTCGCCTTCACAAATACGCCTCTTGTTTCCTAGAGTTTCTCCACAAACAATCCTCAGACAAAAGTGGTGGTTTCACGGAAGTAAAGATTGCCACACTGAGGCGCAACGCAGGAAATGACCCACGACAGCAACGCAGACTTCAGTGTCAAGAAAATTAACAAATAGAAGAAAATGCGAAGTGGACACAAAGAGAAGACACTTTTCTTTTGCTTGTTGTATATTTGACCCCGCTACTGCAAAACGTCGAGGTTATTTTTTTATTTTGTTTTTAGTTTGGCATTTAATGCTTTCGCGAACACCGTCTGTAAGCGAACATTGATGAGCACACAACAGGAGAGGAAACGAACTACGAGCAGGATGACCTCTCAAAATGTTAACGAAGCGTCCCCCAACGTTGAGTGCCTTTCTGAACGCAACCTACTTGAAGAAGATGCCACCAGTGCCGTGGCTATTATGGGCTCTCTTTTGTTATCCATTCACTCATTTCCGTACCCCAAGTTCGCTTATAGTGAACTCTCCCCATATAGGGAATATGGATTGCAGTTAAACAATGCGTCTAAGGTGCGGCGCAGGGCGTGATATTCAGCGATGCCACTATTCGCAACTTTCAGCGATGGTGGTACCGCGGTGTAAAGAATCGCGCTCCCTAGCTCCTGGATGATCGGCTTCACAAAAAAGGTGATTGCCTATATACCTTCCTTGCGGGAAAAAATAAAGTAGGCTCTAATGCTGCTCGTATAAAGCAAAAGTAGAAGTAATTACTCGTCGCAGACTTTGCCTCTCACCGCTGTTCTACGACGATCATATATATGACAGCCATTTTGATAAGCACCAGCGCGCCCCTTATAGGTCGTGACAGTTTCGCATAGCTAAAGTGACCTAATTTTTTTCGTCCAAGAAATGTTTTGTAACATCTTTCAGTGATACCCTGCTCCTTATAGTTAAACTGCATAAAATAGACCTACGATGTTTTTTTCTGTTTTGTGTTGTTGCGTGCTAATAAACCATTCTGTAAACCAGACTTTCGAAACTATAATTGTGTTTGTCACTGACGTCGATACAAATTACGCAATGCGGAAGTATCTTCAAAAATAATTGAATGACATTTCTAAGTATTTGTACTCTACTCAAGATACTTTACAGTGAATGTAACTTGAGTTGTATTTGAAATACTTTATGCAGCAGGTATTTAGTAACTTACCTTAAATACTTTTATTCGAGTATTTTGTCCAACACTGGCCCAGATTGCTGCTAAGAGTCTAATAAACAAGGCGAAATGGCAAAATATCACTTGGAGAGTATCTAGTTCTTTTATGGCCTCCATTTGGAGGAAAATACATGCGTTAAGCACCATGGCTGTAAAACGGACATACCTAACATTTTGTCTAATCTCCTTTTCTGCTTTCCTGTGGCTTTCTTTCTCGTTCTTTCTTTCATGACCATCAATGTCAGCGCTATATATGCCTCCCTGCTTAAAAGGCGTCCCAGATTACCGAGTCTGATATTCCCTCACGACTCTCTTCTCACTGGCTGAGCTTGATCACGTGAGAATATCGTCTTTGCTCTTCCTATTGTGAACATCGCAAGCGTCGCGAGAGTACAAAATCCGACATCGCCACGGCACCAAGGCGCAACACTGCATTTTAATTAACGTTACAACCCGCGAACCGCCCCGGGCTGTTTTTAGGCATGCCAGGTGTGACTACGCATTTCGATACGACTGCGTCCCGGCATAAATAGACGGACCAAACTTTCACCATTCCGCATGAAGCGATCGTATTTTCTCTTTCGGGGGATGCGTAGGGTCTTCGATTTGATAACACAGGTGCGCCAACCGGGCGCACTGAATAGCAGCCACGCCTTCCATTGAGCTGCACCTCACCCAGTGAGTGCACTGGGCCATATTCATTGGCAGCGCACACGGCAACGCATGCTGGACGTCGCCGCACCATACAAATTGCCAGCTTCGCCCCTACCACTCAATATAACGGTTCCCCAAAATGGAAAAACAAAGGTCGAGTTCTGATATTGCCGCTTGACCTTTTTCGCACAAAGAAAACCGTCTTATCGAGCGGGTTGTCGGTCGATTCGAAATAAGAAAAGAGCCGACTACGGCACACCGCTATTAAATTCGCGTATTGCACACCTCCGTACATCTACAATCGCTTAATCAATACTGATAGACATGCATGCCTACTCTCTTCTGACCCACTGAAACTATAAAAATAGTATTTCCAACTTCCATTGCAATTATTTGTTATTACACGTATACGTGCGTATTGCAGTTTATTTGTTGTGCTGCATGTGTGTATGCTCGTATTTGTTTTTTGCTGTCGATTAGTTGCCTTTGTTGCGCAAGTGAAGCCTGCCGCTAGGAGCCGTGTTGGGCGTCATTCGTTGTCGCCTTTTGCCTCACCTCCGAGTCAGTTGCGTATTTCCTGAGGTCTCAGGACGCTCGCCAATAAATAATAGATAAATAAAACGACCACGACAGAGGAAGCATTGATTTTTTCCCGACCGGATTCCGCAACCCGATTTTTTCTGCTCGGTGGAACCACGGATGATGAAACTAGAGACCTTTGGGCGACCAGAGGATATACGGTTCCCGTGAAAGCGCAATAAATTGCCACGATTGCGGCGCGTCGACGTCAGAAAAGCGTTCCTCGCCTGACTTTGCCCTCTTTGAAATAGACAATAGTAACCGAGGCGAGAAACAACTATAGTCGGTTGCAGCCTAGAGCCGCAATCGCACTCCGCTAACATGATACAAAGGGCAGAGTCTGGAGACACTGTCTCAGGCACGTTTCTTCTTGCATTATTTCAATGACGGTTCATTGGTCGTACAAAAACCGTCTGCTGACCTGACCGGAGCGTACATACGCACGAACATCCTTGAGACGTGTCCGCAGATAAATCTGTCCTGACGTCTGTAGCGAAAACATCGCGTCTTCGTCTATACTCGCAAAGCCTGGCAGTGTCACGACGGAGCCATTGAGTGCCCGGTCGCAGATTTGGAGCGCGAGGATGTGGTAGCACTGAGCATCAAAAAGCCGTTTCTCGGGGAACCTGGACGTTTGCGCACAGCTTTTGCAGCGGCGAGGACCTGAAACACACTCGTTCGCTCGGGAGAAGTGTGTTTCGGCGTCTCGCCGCAGCGGGGCGCCAGTCACGTGGCTCTCCTCTCATCCGTTGTCTGCCGCTGCACCTTTTCCATTTCGGCGGCTGCTTCTCGTGCGCGATCTGCCAGGCTTTGTCAGTATAGAGGAGGCTATGGTATGATGTACGAGCAGTCATGCATGCTCCGCCTTCGTCACGTGCTCGTTGCCTATCCGCGTGTCTGGCTTCCCGTGCCCCGAAGTCTTATGGATGGTAGGATGATCGCAGCGAAGGCGGAGCATCAAATGCCAGTCCTACATCTTGCGACAAACTATCTGGTCACTGACAGAATGAGAACGTAAGGGTGTCTCTTTTGAATGCCCAACCTTAATGCGCGCCATTCGCCTTCTGCCTTGCTTTGCCAGTGAGTGCGTTCGAAATTCACGAGACGCAGATACGTGATCGAGAGTAGGATGCTCCCGCTGGAGGTTGAACGACTAATAAACCTTTCCGCCGTTCTCGCTTTATCCGTGCCTATACCTTCCATTCAGCAGCAACGAATCGCGTACCGGTGATGCAAACCAAACGTATGTATTCGCTTTGTGTTTTAGAGAACTATACTCATTTTCACCTCGAGCAAAAAAGGAAGTTGTCGCGCATTGTTCGTACGCAGCGCGAAGTAGTTCTTACGACGATTAGGTTGTCGAAATACAAAAAATAAAAAGCGCTGCTTTTTGGCGTTTGAAATGGGCGCATCTTGATAAGATAACATATAGCCAATCTAAAATGCGCCGACATATATCTTAATTCTCTACAATAAGAGGAAAATGAGTAATGCTCCCCGAGGAGCCGGACTTTTTACTACGGACCTTGAAGTGAAAACGAGTATAGTATACTCTTCACATGGAGACAAACGGACGTTTTCCGCATTCATCAGGCGCCGCGCGATGTAGTTCTACACAAAATTTTGTTGTCAAAGAATGAAGCGATGATCTCGTTCTTGAAACGTGAACGACTTGATAAGATGACAGTAGCTAATCTAAGATGCACCTGCATTTATTTCAACGCAAGAAGGGGAAAATTATTTACGTTCTGCAAAAAGCCGGACTTTTCTTTTTTTTTTTTTTACTACGGTTCTTGAGGTACGTATGCGAGTATACAGAGCCGATTATAACTAATCTTGCGGTTACCATTTTGGCCTCGTACAACCAGGCAACAGTGCAACGTTTGTAACCCAAGTTACCGACACCTTGCGTGCTCTTATACAAGCCGATAGCCAGGGTCACACTGCATATACATCATACAAAGGACTAGTCTGCATACAGATTCGAGCGCGAGTCACCACGAGATCCGTGCTTCGAATGCCGCATGGCAATGCGTTCAAGGAGAAACTTGTGCACGCGGCATTCGAACCACGGATATTGCAGTGACTCGTGTTTGCAGACTGTCTTTTGTATGATGTAAGCGTAGTGTGACCCCCGCTTTATGCATGAACGGAGTAGATTGCGTGCAATACTGAAAAAGGCATGGGCGTTACGCTCGTAGTTAAGCTTTGGTCGAGCGGGTGGTGGCACACTTCAAAGATCTGGAAAGGAAGAAACGGTGTAAAACTCAAAAAACAAATAAACACGAAGGGCTTCCTTCTACCCAGGAGAAGAACAAAAACACATCGGAAGGAGATTGAAAGAGACAGAGCATACTCGGCATTGTCTTTTTGATATTTGTTTTTCGCTTATTTGTACATGTCTTGCATGTTTTTTTTTCCTAATGGTTCTTGTGACGGGTCTTAAAAAACACCCTGTTTTCATTTCGGTTATTCTTCCTCTTCACGGTGTTTTCTATTTTGATGAACTTGCTATATTTATGCTGCTGAGTCGCCTGCTCATATTGCTCCAGTTTCTGTATTATTTTAACATTTGTTTAAAAAAGTAACGAGTAATTGAAGTAATTCGTTGCTAATATTTCGTATCGAAATTGCATTACAAATTACTGTCAAAGAAAAAGGTAACGTTGCATGTACAATATTACTTGAAAAAGAAACGGATTGAAAGTGATCATTTTCTTCTAACGGATTGCTTCCCGAGTCTTTGTATTAGCAAGATAATTCCACACCAAAAGTCTCAGAAGGTGATACTTCCCTCCCATTTACTTTCCACGGCAGCACCACAGGTGCGTAATGCGGTGTTCACACCAACGTTACTATATTACCTCAGTTGTGGACTCCAGCGGAAGGGGGTACTCCCATCACTCACTGCAGTCCGCCTCCCGTCGTTTGAAGCGCCATCTAGATTTCATAACTGAGCGTTTCATAACTGTGTGTTCCATCATAGCCTCCTCTATACTCACAAAGCCTGGCAGTTCGACGACGGAGCCATAGAGTGCCCGGTCGCGGATTTGAAGCGCGAGGATCTGGTAGCACTAGAGCATCAAAGAGCCATTTCTCGGGGAACCTGGATGTCAGCGCACAGCTTTTATAGCGGCGAGGACCCGAAACACACTTTGTCAGTATAGAGGAGGCTATGACTGCAGTTACCATAGCAGCCGTAGCGGCGCGTCGAAAGACGGGAGGCGAATCGTGGTGAGTGAGGGGGGTACTGCTCGTGCAAGCAGCGTCTATGAGAAGTTTCGTTACTGAGTTAATCTAATAACGTTGGTTCACACGAAGAAGAAACCCCAGGACGGGAGCTGTGCTGACGTCAGCCGGCGAGGCGTCTCCTCGCCTCCGACACGGAGCTAGCGTCTGAGTCGAGGAGCGTTTTTACCGTCTGAGCCTTTCCTCCGCGCCTCGGACACGGAGCCAGCCAAGCTCGATGTCGCCGCACCACCTCAGAAAGACGTGACGTCATCACAATGTGACGAGTACTCCGCGGGGCGAAGTGTCGGATTTCTTCTTTGTCTGAGTACCGCATAAAACGGAGAATTAAATGTGTCTACAATCAACCCGATCATCGCCAATTTCATAAAAAAAAGTAGTGGTTAGATTGTTAGATTTTAAATGGACTTCCACCAATATATCTTTCTGGAAAAAAGTTCTCGATCACGCGAGCGCTCTCCGAAATTTCCGCAATAAGCCGAACAAGGTATAAGATCGTTAAAACTGGATAGCGTAGTTACCTTTAAGTACTCTGCACAAGATATGCGTGCGTGCGTGCGTGCGTGTGTGTGTGTGTGTGTGTGTGTGTGTGTGTGTGTGTGTGTGTGTGTGTGTGTGTGTGTGTGTGTGTGTGTGTGTGTGTGTGTGTGTGTGTGTGTGTGTGTGTGTGTGTGTGTGTGTGTGTGTGTGTGTGTGTGTGTGTGCGTGTGGTTCATTTTATGTACCACTTTTGTGTGGGTTTTTCTGGAGTAAACAAGTACAAAAACCAAAAGCACGTTGAACTAAAATATATTTTGCAAAGTTATCTTGGCTGCGCTGTTGCAATGTTTTGGGTGCAACCCCACCCTTGGTTAGTGTGATTCTAAACCAACAGATGGCGGTGGGATCGCCCTCAGGCTAAAGCCCCTTCATGTTTCAAAAGTAGCGCAAGGTTCGTCGATGCACGAGGCACGTGCAACGTGCAGCCCTTGGGAAGATCATGGCGGCGCAGCACAGCACTGAGCTAGATTTCAGACGCCATGAATTTCCCAGAAGTTGCGCGTGGCACGTGTCTCCGAGCATTTCCTACAGCAATGAATGGCGCCACTTTTCCCAGGATAGAGGGGCTTTACCTC
>JAZHYW010022088.1:0-34090 GCA_037355805.1 Ixodes ricinus | reverse complement strand
AGCTTGGTTTCGGTCTCAGAGCCAGACTCAGTTTCGCTTTGAGCAAGTGGCTTACGCTCGCTAAGACTGCTCAGCTGAGACCGTCTCAGTATGGGTCTCAATCCGTTCTAGCAAGCGGCTCCTGTTTTTAGTGTGAGAGATAGCGCGTAATACCAACGTTTGTGTGAACTCGGCTGTGTTTGCGGGTACCAGAAAACGAAACATCTTTCCGATCCTCGTAGGTATCTCTCGAATCTCGCGGCAAATAAGGATGCCTTGCCCAAGTTTGGAGTTGTGACAACGTCATGGTGCACCAGAAACGATTCACCATTTATTTCGCGTAGGAATGCTTTCTTTTCGCAGGAACGAAGCCGTCGAGATAAATGATTCGAGCATGCGGTAGATGTCTTCTCCGAGCACATTGGTTACGGGTGATTCCCGCGCGCTTGGAATGACGACCGAAGTTTCCTCGAGGAGTGATCCGAGCGAGGGCGAGTTCGCAGAGCAGGACAAGCGCAGCCAGGACCAGTCCTAGACCCAAGACCACGAGCAGACCCAAGATGTCTTTGAGCTGGAGGGCACGGCAAGCGCAGCTTCCTTTGTTCTGTCTTAGCAGCCAGGACGTCCTCTGCTGGATGTTCTTGTACTTGGCACGCCTCTGGGACTCTATGGAGACGGCCGTTTCTCGTATTCTGTTGGCGATGCGCGAAAAGGCTCTTGTGTAGGGAGACGCCTTCGGGGCAACAAGAATGACTAGCACCTGGAAGAGCTCTTCGTCCGCAGGCACCGTGCCTGCGAATGTCTTTCCCGTTGTACACCTCGTGTCCTCCTTGCTGGCGACGAAGACGTGCGTGCCGGCGGTGACTTTTCGCAGACAGCACAGGGTGCTCATGCACTTATCGGTCAGAGGCAGGTGTTTCAGGTAGTCCCTGAGCGTCTTGTTGCAAGTCTCCAATACGTGATTTTGTAAGATGCTCCGGAAATAGCGGTTGTTCTTGATGCACAGCTTTATTTTGTTTTGACCGAGGGCCTCGCCCAGCCGTTGCAGGGTCTTGATCGGTCGCGTCTTGGGCGGAAAGTTAGTGTAGGACGTGAGCGCTCCTGTGAAGACGGCGGACATGGTGATTGCAAACATAAACCAGAAACCTAAAAGTATTCGGATGCTGCAGTGTGTCGGAAAACGAAGCGAAGGGACATGCATGATCAGAACCGACGTAAGGTAGAACAAGAGGTTTGTCAGAGACAGTCCCTGGCACTCGGATCTCGGCTTTGTTATGACTGTCTTGCGGTGCAACAGGCTGAACGCAGATATGAGCGCCATGTACACGCCGAGTGACGCCCACACTGCCGCCCAGAGTGCTCTCGAGAAAGGTCTGCCGATGATGGCGAGGTCCTTGATGTCATTGGGCAGCGGGGAGAAGAACGTGACCGCGTCGTACCGGACGATGCCGGCGACGTCGACCCCGTACCAGATGCTCTCTGTCACGTAGATGTGGAAGGCCCCCAGGTCGGCATCTTTGTTCTGGATGGCGCCCAAGGCACCCCGGAATAAATGGTTCTCGTTGGATTTGCCGAACCTCGAGTAGTGCTGCGTTAAGTTCCCCCGAGCATGACTCCGCTTTTCTGCACGATTGAATTGACGATGGTGGTCTGAGGTTCCGGGTTTCTGTACTGCCAATCCTTCTCGTGCGGTGACCAAATTTCGTTAATTATTCGAAGCTCGGTGAGATTCCCAATTGGCCTATCTTCGAACGCTGGATCTGGGTAGGGGCCTACCCGACGAACTTTGTCCCAACAGTTTCTGTACGTGTCGTTTGGAACGTACGCTGCCGTTGGCGTCACGACGACGGCCCTGCAAGCGACTCGTTGAAACGCCTTTGACATGGATTCCCGAGATACGTCGTTTTCGGACATAAAAATCCAGCGAATTTTTCGGAATGGGTAGTCCAAGTTCTCGACGCGAGTCAGTAGATTGTCGATGTTCGGCTGCCAGCAAGGGACAAAGACGTCACTCTTGTAGCCTTGAAGCACGCTGAGATGTCTCAGGAGCGCCGATAATCCTTCGCTGTTCCACGACACGAGGGGCTGATTGATTTCCTTGAACACAGACATGGGCAGATCGTCGCAGTTGGAGATAAGGTTGAGACTGTACCTCTCATGAACCACTGAATTGATGGTGTCCCAAGGATTGCAAGGCGGCAAACTAGGCAGGAACATGAGACCTAATCCAACAAAATAAAACTGGAGGTACATCATCGCTCCGGGTTACCGTTGCTGCCTGCGTGGCAATGCGAGGAACTCGACAGCGCTGCCCACCGGGGGTAAGAACGGCGGTCAGGAGGCGTGGTCTGCGCCTGGAGCGTTGTACGCTCAATACGTAGCGTTCAAAGCCCAGTGTTACGGTGGACATTGTGAGGCGTAGCTGATCGATAAAGTCTTCCATAACACTCGCTGGAGGAGACGTCTGAGCGGAATTGACTTTCTTTGGCTGGATATACGACGGCTGTGTCTCGTTCATCACTCGACAAAGGAAGAGAGTGACATTGCGCGTATCACCTATACAATATACGAGGAATGTGAGTGAGCACTCAGAAACTCTGATGGAGCGAAAGCTTATGCTTGATGAAAGAAGTCGATCGATTTGTTTCTCGTGCGACCAGCGTAAGGAGACCCTCTCAGGCGGTGGGTTTTCGGTTGACATCTGCAAGTTACTAAAAATAACTAAATGCCGTTACTCGCGCTTAAATATGATCTAAGTATGCAACTCGGACCTGAGTGTGATGAGAAAACAAGAAAAGGGGAGAGAAAAATTAAAGACGTTTACAACTCCCTGTAACGCCGAATTAGAGCGCAGCTCTTGAGGAGGAGGATGGAAGGGAACTAAGAGGGGAGGGTATCTACCCCTCCACCCTCCTCCTCACCTCGTCATCCTGCCTGCTACTCCGCCACGGGGGTCACGTGACCTCGGGGAGGGGAGTCACGTGACCTCAGGGGGTCACGTGACTTCAGGGGGGTCACTTGCAACAAGGGGCCACTTGCAACAAGGGGCCTGATGACGAACACGTTGCGAAGTGAAGTTCAGTCGGGTGGTATTAAACTTTAACTTAGATAGATTTATTTAAAGGGGCTGTGCAACAATTTTCAGACTTTGGCCAATCAACTGCGGAAATTAATCGGCGTCACCTATGGAACGAAAAGCAGAAAACCGTATTTTCTTGCGAGCACTAGTTCTTATTTAAAAGAAATGGAACAAATCGAATAATATGCCTTTACCTAACTGTCACTTCGTGTCCTTTGCAATTGGCCATTGGACGGGGGTCACCCTAGTAGGCTGTGGCTCTGTTGGGTGTTTTAAAATGTAGATTGGTTGGGCTTCGTCCCCAGAGAGGAGCAGGCGTGAAGCTAGCCTTCCGTGTTCTCTTCTTTACGCTCTCTCCCTCTCTCTCTCTCTCTCTGCTCGCGCCGTATTTTCGTACTCTTTCTCTTTCCCTTTTTTCTGTCTCGTTCTTTATCTTTCTATTTATTTCTTCCTTTCCGCCAGGCTGTCTACCTTTTCGTGCACTTCACAGAAGCGATAGAATTCGATGCACCACCCCCTCACATCAGCAGTGACATCCGAGCTTCCAAGGCACAACAAACTGCTAATTTTCATCTTTCTTAGAGCATCTACTCTACTGGTACTGCTCATTGTGCGCCCGTTCCACGGTGCAAGTCTAGCTGCAGCTAATTGCTAAGACCGATCGGTGTGCGAATTCAAGAGTCCGCGATGACCTATATCGCCAAGGCCGCCTCATTGAAGCGCCAGCCAAATTCGAAGTGCTTACCTACTGCTTCCCTTGAAAAAAATCGCGATTTGGAGCCAGCGGATGCATCACCATCGGAAGGTATGACTCCAGCATTGAGAAGTCAATCATTCAACAGACGCCATTATCCTCACCCTTTGACCGATCCGTCTCTGCCCAGCATCTTCCAGTTTCTGCAGCGACTCACCCAAATGACTTGGGGATCTACGTTGGAAAGTCGGTAAGTGTGACTAGTTTTGTTTCTCGAATCTGCGTTATTCTGTTGTTTATATACATAACGTCCAAAATTGTGTGCTGCATCTACCTAATAAAATGACCTGAAAGTTAAAATCAGCAACGTTAGGTTTGGGATTTATTTATTTTAACTTTTAGCGAATTTTAGAAATAACCCCTCTTTTTGGATGTCTTTCTTGTTTGGGTTTTTTTTTCTTGTTCAAGTTATGTCAGAGTTTCTCTGTTTCAAGTTTTTAACAAAACGTGAGCGCACGGGTTAAAGCGAATTCGCAATATGTTCAATCGCAACGAGCATCTTTTTTCGATTTTGGGAACTTTATTATTCTTCTGCGAGTTGACCAACAAGAGCAAAGCCGTAATCGTTTTATGACTCTTCCTTGAGACTATTTAAGCGAATATGATTTGCATATTTTACTTAACTGGATTACTGAACCTATTATTTCTTAGATTTACGTTTATTTACTCAGACTAGTGCTGAGAGCCACTCTATTACGTTTGTTAACAGCGGCACACTAAATAAAACGACGAGGCCGCAATAATCCGTTACACAAAGATAAAATGAAAATGAATGATATTTTTGGATCGACGTTCAATTATATTTCGTGTCAAGTAATCAAATAATCTAATGAGAACATTTCGAGTGGAAGTGGTTGTAGTCATGAATGTTGTTTCCATAATTTTCGTAACTCGCACATAATAATGGATTTAGGACAGGATGCCACAGGTTCGGCCACGGTTTTCCTCCCGTTGTCCCGTGACTGGTCCCTATGCGTTACCGCTGTTGTTCGGATGGCTTGCACACAGGTCGGGCCTGATTTGCATGACAGGTAAGCTCGTTCCACTAGTGTAATGTTGAGCAACAAAGTTTGCAGACGGGACATCCTCAAGTCTGCGGTAACGCTCACCTTGTGAAAGATGTGTTAAGAGAGAAAAAGCACTTGAAATATGTGTATTTGTACTGAATGTTCATAGACATGAAGCGAAAAATAAGGACTCTAACCAAAAATTTTATTTTTGGTTATAGTCCCCATTGTTCGCTTCATGTCTATTCTAACCAGGCAGAGGGCTGCCGGACGTTTACCTTCAAATGTTCATAGAAATTTAAGACTTCATTTTTGTTCTCATATTTGAAGATTAGATAAAGCAATAATATGTTGTATAGAGCTGGGTGGCTATGTCCAAATATCAGAAAAGCCATTTTCTCAAAAATTACTTCATCCCCAACTTTTTACTATTAAAGACCAGCCTCCCCCTTAAGTGCCGCAATTGATTATACGCTGGTGCGATGTAGGAAAAATTCAAAAGGTCACTGCTCTCTATGAATGTAAAACAACAGTTTTGGATAAATAAATGTACGGGGTGTCACAAAGAAAATTTGCACGTTTTTGTTTATCGCAAAAATAAACTAGGCATCGCCAAACGCTCATTCTCCGCCCAAAGGTACACTGAGAGGTCACAACCAGATGCCAAAGTTTCAGCCCGATCCGATAACTTAATCAAAAGTTATAAGTGATTTTCTGAAAATTTCAATGGGAAAATGGGCCATTTTTGCCCGTTTTCGGTTTCTGGTGCCATAGAGCCCCATGTATTTAAAACTCCGTCGGCCGCCATTTTCCCATTGAAATGGTCAGAAAATCATAACTTTTGAGTTAGTTATCGGATCAAACTTTGGCATCTGGTTGTGACCTCCGCTCTACCTTTGGGCAGTATAATGAGCATTGGCAATGCCTAGTTTATTTTGCGGTAAAATACCATGTAAATTTTCTTTTGTGACACCCTGTACATACCAAGGAATGCAATTGTGTCGATGGGATTAAGATTAATTCGCGCAGTGGAAATAAAGTCTCGCAATGACGCGTACAAACGAAAAACAACGGACATAAAAAAGGTTAAATTACCCCTCCCCCGCCCCCCTTCCGGGCCAGCCCTCTCTCCTCCGATCGGTTGTCAAAATTCTCACCCCCACTCCGGCAAAAATTCTGGGTGTGCTAATGCAGTGGCCTCTGCCGCGTGGTCCGTCGATCGCAGCAAGGCAGTGTCATGCAATGGCGCTCACACCAGCCCCGTGTCTATGATGACATCGATTGGTTGCGTAACTCCGTGGATCTGAATCGAGAGGTGAGGCGTAAGCGACCTACTCACCGACGCTGCGGCCAGAGGGACTTCGTGGACTACGTGGGATCCTGCCCCGTCAGGCCCGCGTGGAGTGTTTTCCTGATGTTGAGAGGTCGTATTCGGGCAAGAGCGAGTAAGGTGACCTGGGAAGTCTACAGTCGAAGCAGTGGCGCCGGTTCGGCCTACGACGCCTGTATTGCGGGCTGTCGGGTAGAGGAATCTGAATTATGGGGTGGACGGTGGAGGTGGTAGTTGTGTTCGCCGCGTCCATTTCTAGCGCGTGACTCAGTGCAGCGCTGAGTGTGGTAGGTCGAGCGAGCCGCACAAATTGTTGAATTTCGGAGTTATAGATGGCATCGATGAAAGCTGATGTAGTCATCAGGTGAAGCGCGGCTTCAGAGCACCCTAGACGTGCTTTTCTTGCCAATCTATTGATAGTGTCGGCCATTTCTTGAAGTGACTTTGTGCCCTAACGATAGGTTTTGAGTGACGTGAAGTGTAGCTGCTGCAGATGGGCATCATTAAAAACGAGCTTAGTGCTTGCAGGAGGAGCTCACACGTGGTTCGACTTGAATCCAGTACACTTTGAAGGAAGTTGGCGGCTTTCCCACGGGGCTGGGCAACCAGGGCTGCAGCCTTGCCATGGGAATGCCACCCTTGTGTTGGGCTATCGTTTCAAATTGAATGATAAATACGCACCAAAATCCAAGGTCATCAAAAGTTGGAGGTTTGAGACACATATACCATCGGAATGTAGATGAGCAAGTCCAGCCTAGGGTCTCGCAGCTTCGTCGGATGGGCGGAGGCGTGCGATATATGTTCCTTGAACTTGTAAAAGGTCTCCTGAGTCTCCTGGTCCCACGGTTGGGAGAGCCTCTTCAAGGTGCTGCAGGTGGCCTTGTACAGACGAGAGCTGATGGCGAACCTCGGTGAGTTGTGTGTTCACGTTCTCTTCAATGTGAGTGATGCGGGTGGCGAGGCGACTGTCGAACTCTTCAAGCAGAGTTGCGGCACCTGCCGCGCTCTTCTCCACCAACCGAGAGCTGTTCAGTAAGCTCGGCCCACGGTGTCTCCGCTTTTTTGGAAAGCCACTTTCCACTATTTGTTACGGGTAGACCAAAAAGCGCTCTTACAATACAACATATATATATATATATATATAAAAACTGAAGAAATAGGGAGAAGAGGCGTGTCTGGAACTAGGGACTGGTTCTGGGGCGCCAATTTTGCGTTCAACCTTTTCACCTGGTTTTTCCAAGGACGAGAATCTGCACGGGTGTAATAACGCCGCCCAAGCGGCTTTTCCCCCGCAACTGACAAGCGGTTGCAGTTGTGTTCGCAGCCAGGCTTAGCGGGGTTTGCGAAACCTCTCCTAAACGTCATCCCCTGGATGTGAACCCGAGCGCCGGGGTCGGGGAACGTTCGTACCTATTTAGCCGGTGGGAATCCGACGGTCGGCTTCGAACTGTGGTGACACAGATCTAAACAGAAACAACAATCAAGAGAAATAAAAGACGAGGTTCTCGGGGCGCGCGCTATACGCACGCCTCGAGACATAGAACGCTTGAGAATTCGAACAGGTCGGATGCCTTGGCTCTCTCTTCCCCACAAGTGGTGACCCGAATAAGTGCCCGAGCATGCATCATGGGCAACCTCCAGACTCGACCCAAGCTCCACAAGCGGCTATTGCGGTTCGGCTTTCGCCGTACTCGGACCGCAACCCTCGAGTCTCGTTCGTGCAGGCAGAGTCGCTATTCCACCTCGCTGGAATCGAAACCCAAGGACCCAAATATCAACACGTCGTCTCGGCCCTCTCTCCCACCGCGGCCGACGCTGTCTACGACGTGCTGTCCAGCCCATCTACCTCAGCACCCTACGATCAGCTGAAGTCAGCCCTGCTTCAAAGAATCGAAGCATCCGAACGTCCCCGCTGCCAACAGCTGCTCTCCGCCGAGGAACTCGGTGAACGACGCCCATCGCAGTTGTTGCGTCGAATGATTCAGCTTCTCGGAGAAGGCGCCAACGACATCAACGCTGCTCTACTCCGAGAGCTGTTCCTTCCGCGGCTGCCAACAAACGTTCAGATGGTCCTTGCGGCAGCAGCACCGCTCGATCTCGCGGGACTCGCCGGGTTGGCCGACGCGGTTATGAAGGTCTCTGCCCCGTCTATCATCATAGCTGCCGACACAACAACGCAGTCGGCAAGTGAAGCATCCAACACGGCGCAAGACATCCGGACCCCGCAGACATCCCAAGGCTACGTCCACGAGCTCGACCAACGTCCCTCACCAACATCCCTCCTCGGCAAGAGCGCACGCTCTACCTCTCCTTTGCCTTGGAGCGACGCAGCTGAGCAGGCCTTTTACGAGGCAAAGAGAGCTCTTGCGGAGACCACCCTTCTTCAACATCCGATGCACGACGCTCCAACGTCGATCATGACTGACGCCTCAGCAACCGCCGTTGGAGCAGTACTCCAGCAACGCATCGACGGACAGTGGCAGCCACTCGCTTTCTTTTCGAAGAAGTTGAAGCCAGCACAGACGCGCTACAGCGTGTTTGGCCGCGAGTTGTTGGCTGCCTACCTGGCCGTGCGTCACTTTCGACACTTCGTTGAAGGAAGGAAATTCACCATATGGACGGACCATAAACCCCTGACAAATGCCATCTCAAACGCAGGATCCCATCACACACCTCGGGAAATCCGCCATCTAGCTTTTCTGTCGGAATTCACGACAGACATCCGACACGTAAAAGGCGTAGACAACGTGCCTGCCGACGTCCTCAGCCGTATTGACGCCGTCTCCTTACCACCAGCTCCCAGATCCTGCAGAATTTTCTCGGCTACAGATCGAGGACGAGGAGCTCAAGAGGCTACGATCGTCATCTTCGTTGCAGCTGCAGGATGTCGCCTTTCCAGGTAACATCATTGTCACTTGCGACGTCACGACTGAAAAGCCCCGGCCGTTCGTACCTGTTTCACTACGTCGAAAACTCTTCGACGCCACTCACTGCCTCTCACACCCAGGCGTTCGGGCAACACAGAGGCTAATGACGTCTAGGTACGTCTGGCCCCGCATAAAGTCGGATGTCCGGGACTGGGTACGCTCCTGCATACCCTGTCAGCAAGCGAAGGTCCATCGGAACCCTGTGCCTCCGACAAGGACCTTTCTCCAACCCGATGCGCGGTTTGACAAGGTACATTTGGACCTGGTCGGGCCACTTCCATCATCACAGGGGTACCGCTACCTTCTCACCTGCATTGACAGATTTACGAGATGGCCAGAGGCAACGCCACTGCAGGACATTACCGCAACCACCGTCGCCACCGCCTTCATCTCGACGTGGGTCTCCAGGTTCGGATGCCCTTCCGAGATAGTCACAGACCGGGGACGACAATTTGAGTCGTCGCTCTTTACAGAGTTAACCCGCATTCTTGGGACGACACGGTTGCGGACGACCGCTTATCACCCGCAATCCAACGGACTTGTGGAGCGCTTTCATCGTCATCTGAAATCGGCATTGATGGCCCATGGAAGGCCTAACGAGTGGGTTTCCCAAGTGCCGATCGTGCTCCTTGGCGTCCGGACTGCCCTTAAAGAAGACCTAGGATGTTCTACCGCCGAGCTCGTCTATGGCACTCCTCTGAGGTTGCCATCAGATTTCTTCGAGGCCGACACACCATCGTCGACAAAGCCCGAAGCTTACGTCGAGACCCTCAGAGAAGTGTTCGAAAAACTCCGCCCAATTCCAACTCGGGTCGGGAATACCAAATCACCATACGTTACGGAGGACCTAAAGACTGCCACCCACGTGTTCGTCCGACAAGAACATCACAGAAAGCCACTACGTCCTCACTATCAGGGACCGTTTCCCGTGGTACAGAGAAGGACGGACACGTTCGTCCTCCGCATCAACGGGAAAGACGATGCGGTTGCCCTCCACCGACTCAAGCCTGCTCATCTTGAGGCTACTACACCGACATACGATCTCCGGCCGCGAAAAATTGTCAGTTGGAAGGATTTATAAAACATCACATAAATCCTCCCAGAGGGGGCATATCTGTGGTGACACAGATCCAAACCGAAACAAGAATCAAAAGAAATAAAAGACGAGGTTCTCGGGGCGCGCGCTATACGCACGCCACGAGACAGAGAACGCTTGAGAATTCGAACAGGTCGGATGCCTTGGCTCTTTCTTCCCCACAGAACCAACCACCTCCCGTAGCCGAGTAGGACGCTCCGTTCCGCTAGGCCACAGCCACGGCTAGTGGCACGGCTCTGATTAAGCCCACCGCCTCAATCAAAGTCTTTTGTCCGTGGAATCTCGGGTCAGGCTGAGCACCACGGAGTTTCAAGCTGCCGACATTCGATGGGCAGTCATCTTGGCAAGCCTTCATTATCTAATTTGAAACTGTTGCAGACTTCTAGAGGTTCGACGTAACGTCTATAGCTCGTGCTATGGTGGCCCAGTTGAGGGGCAACGCTGCTGAGTGTTTGGAGAGCATGTCTGCAACCTGTCGTTCATCATATCAGCTACTCGTAAAAGCCCTAAAGTCCCGCTTTGGAGTTGAAAAAGTGCAGCAATTTTACCTTGCTGCTTTGAAGCACCCACCACCAAGGCACGGACACGCTCCAGAAGCTAGGCTGCGCAATCCAGCGGATGGCGAGATGAGCGCTTGTCGGATGTACGGAAGTAGACTTGGAGCAGATAGCAAAAGCTGCTTTCATCGATGCAACCGAAAACACTGTCGTTCAGATTTTTGTGCGACTAGTCCGCCCAACCGCGACTTGTGCAGCACCGGCTCGCGACCTTGAAGTTCAAGCAGTCAACAAAGCAGGTGACATGGTGTGGACATCTCGAATCCAGCTTCCGGGTCTGGCTCAACGATCTTCTCCGGTTCGTTCAAGTGGACGGCGTTGCCTCACGTGTGGTGACATTGGGCACTTAGCTCGATCCTGCCCAAAACGCTCGACCCCGTGCAAGACCCAACCTGCACCAGCGCCAAAAGTTCCCAGTGACAATGAGCCTGTCGAGGTTGAATCTCATGTAGCGCATCATGTCCCTCTGGTGACAACGTCACTATGCACCTCACCAACAACATGTCTTTCCGTTCATCTTCATGAGTTGGGGCAACATGTGAATATATAGTAGACTTTGGAGACGCAGTAAATCTAATTCTACATTGCTGCAATCAACGAAGTGTACTTTGCCCAAAGCGCTTCGTGGTACCGTCTGTCTTATATCAGCCAACGGTTCTACACTCGAACAAGATGGACAGATCTCATTGACTGCGGCAACCATACGAACAACAGTAAACCTTCCCTTAGTAATTGTGCGCAAGTTACAATAGTCAATGATGCTTGGCCGCGACTGGTGTTCAAATATCCAGCTCTCTCTGTCGTTCCGAGGAGGTGAACATTGTTTGGCAGCCCTTCCAACTTTGATGATTCGTCTAGTTGGTCTGCAACAAAGTTGTGCCATAAAGATAGCGGGGAAAGCAAAGAAACGACTTTGTGGAATTTTGAGAGGTTACTAGATAAATTTGTCCTATACTCGCGGTCAGCTTTCTGTGGCAATGCAGTCAATGCTAGGGGAGAGGGTGCACCAACCGCTGTACACGCGCTTTCATCCTCTCTTCAAATTGCCACAGAAAGTTGACCGCGAGTATAGCGTGGTTCAGCTTGAAAAACCTGACGAAGACCGCTGCGGCCCAAGTACGTTCGACCGTCACAACTGTTACGACGTATACATTTGTCTCCTGCTCTAATGGCACCGATGGTCAATCGCAGTACAGGAGGTGTCCCGTATTGTCGCAGCATCGGACGTTGTTGTACCCAAGTTATGTGGAGTTTGGGCTAGAGCAATAATTCCAAGTTCGATGACGTCAAGAGATATCCTAATCGAATCAATCTCGTCCCGCAGGGAATTTTCTATACCTCGCTTTCTTGTTTTGTGCGAGGGGGAGTTCGATGCTTTCAGTTTTAAACCTGACGAATGGTGACCTGCTTCTGAGATCCGGCGAGGACTTCGGACCTGCGACATTTTCCCTCTCGCATGCAACTGCCGCGACAATTAGTACGGCACCAACGATGTCTTTGCCGCGATATTAGCTTGAAAAAGGTAGTGATCTTCCGTGGTCGGAATTTAATTTCGGCCACAACTTAACGCAGCAACAAAAGAGCACATTTTGGACCACCTACCCCGCGGCTCATTTTTTCTCAGAAGCACCGACATCCATTTACACTGATGCCAGTGACGAGGTGCTTGGCGCTGTTCTTCTCCAAAGAAAAAGTGCAGACGTAGAACATCCCGTAAAATACGCGAGCCGCAAAGTCCGCGAAGCAGCAAGTCGACGTCACTTTTCAGAACTCGAGGACCTCGCTATTGTTTGGGCAGTAGAAATGTTCTGTCCATACATCCACGGAGAGCATTTTACAGTCGTGACAGGTAACTGTGCTCTCCGTTGGCTTCAGTCAAAGAGCGATCTTACGACGAAACTGACTCAGTGGGTAATGAAACTGCAAGAGTTCGACTTTTCGATCGTTCAGAAGTGGGACGCAGCACCAAAACGCAGACTTCCTCTCACGGCACCCCATAGAAGACGCCAGAGTCTACTGGCTCTACACCGAACATCAATTAGAATATCTATAGAGGCTATAGATATTCTCAAAAAGAATGTATATACTTTTCCTATCCACTGTCCATGCATACTTTTTGGCCGCTTCTTTTTGTAGTCTATAGAAATTGTACAAAAAACAGATATAGATTCTAACAACATTTTTATTGCCTTTCTGTAAAGAATCAAGCAGCTTTTCACGAAAAAGATTAATAAATCCTCAACATTAATTTTAGGTTTGTCACAATGCATCCATAGAAACATGCACTCGCCACTTGCCTTGTGCGCATACGCAAACATCATAAATACACAACGCCACGGAGCACTCGTAACACTATAGTACCTGCTGACAGCTCCACGATTGTATGTACCCCACACTTCAAAGACAATCATTTGAACGAGGATCACCCAGAAGAAAAAAATGACTAGTATGTTACTTTTGTCTTGCCAATAATTTATACGAAATGTGGTTTCTAATTATTGGTGAACTGTGTCTCCAACTATGAAGCATTGCAAGAAGCGATAATTATTTGACACAGTAGAAAAAAGCAGCCTCCGCAAGTAGGTTTCAACGGGGTCTGATGTCGCTTTTCCACGCTGCATGTTATCATTCTGTCGACTTGTGTCTACAGAAATTCTATAGAAATATGGTGACAAAATTTATTAAAGGGGCCCTGCAACAACTTTTTGACTGGTTTTTAATTTGCACCGAACCTGAGCGCACTGAACGTAGTAACTTAATGAAACTTTTCTTTTCTCGAATTTCGCTTTATTTTAAAAGTCATAGGCAAATTAAAATTACGAAAACAAGCAAAAAATAACCTCCTTCATGACGTCGTTGGTCGTGGCTTGAGTGGCCGTGAACTAGAGGAGGGGTAGTGAGCTCAGCGAGCGCTCACGGCTGCCGCACTCCGTGTCGACGGCTCGAGAGGGCGCCACTAAAGCATGTGTTGGATAGGCTGTATGAAGCGGGCGGCCAGGGCGGCTCGCATTGCATTTGCTGCGCGATTAAAGACTAATTCGGCATGACACTTCATTGGCCACAAACGACAGCAAACACGGGGCAAAGATCAGTTCAGAACGGGAGCCACTTCGCGCTGCCATACCGCCAAACGGCCAAATCGCAAGCCAAACCTGCTGCCGAAGGCCTTCGGAACGCTCGGAACCGGTCAGATCCTCGAGCCGGTATACGACCGCAGCGCCGCCGCGTACATCCGGGACCTTTCTACGCTCGCCGCTCGTCGGTGCCTGATCCCACTACCCCTTTCTAGTATGCGCCGCCTTTTCCACCGCTTGGTGGCGGGTATGTCGACGGGTCATTTCTTGTTTCCGTACTTTATAAACTGCATTTGTTTCTTTTCTGATCTAAAATACTGAACAAAAACTACTTTCATAAATAATTGAAACGGTTCGCGCCACTTATATTTTGTATTTCGACTAAAAGAAAAAGCTTTTAGCGGCTTTGACCAGTAGTAAGGCCAGGACCAAAGACTTCACATATCGCGCGCTTTCGGCACCGCGGGTCGCCCCCGTAGGTGGAGGAGGTTTCCGCGTCGTCCGGTTAAATATGACGCACTGATATTTAGTCACTCTCTCCGTGCCCGCTGGCTTGCCCGAACCCCAAGAGACGTGGAAACCGCAAAAAAGTTAGACGCTTAACTATGATTGCAGGGCCCTTTCAAGATTGCGATCGAAATTCTATAGAAATTCTATCGTCTGTAGTTCATAGACCGGTTGAAAAAAAGTCTATAGTCAATGTTGAAAGTTGTCGATACGACGTAAATAGATGGGAAGTTGAAAAAGTCGTCAAAATATAAATAAACTGCCTGAAATCTTTTTTTTTTGTGGAAACGCTGTAAGAGTTTTTGGCAGAAAATGAGCAGTAATTAGACAAAAGAACAAGAAGAATCTCCGACACACCATACCCAGACACATTCCAAAAGGAGGCTTAATATTTCGCGGGCCTAATATTCCGCGAATTTGGCCAAGTGTTGGCGTTTACAGGAATACTTCGCGGGCATGAAATCAGGCTGGTACATGCTATCTACTTGTTAGCATAAAGAAACATATTCGCGGGATCTATTTTTCGCAAAATTCTTCAAGTCACGAAATTCACGAATAATATATTGTTAAAAATATAATATTATAGTATATTATTATATACAGCGTGCCCCCCCCCCCCCCCCCAAAAAAAAAATCAAGAAAACAAAGCAAAAATAAATTAATATTTGCCGAATGCTCCGTTTCCGCCCATGTATACGTAGCGGCCCGAACTTAATGCCAAAGTATCGTAACCATTATCTTATTAGAAAATTATGAGATTTCGTGAAATCCTTATGGGAAACGGGCGACCGACGGAGCCCTCAAATACGTGGAGCAGAATGGCAACACTTACGAAGAAAAAATATAGCTCCCATTTTGCGCGCCAGAAATTTTCAAAAACGGCAGGTTTTTAAAGGGCAACTCCGCTCAATTCCGAAAAATCTAGCGCTTACATGTGATTCCGTTGCGCAAAGTACTGCTTCAACAGCTCTACGTCTGCGGATTCGCGAAATGTTGAATATTATTTGTGTGGTCTTAATTTAAACATCAGCCGATACCGAAACCGAAACTGTCGGTTGCGTCGGGCGGCATTGGTCCCGTAGTCCAATACACAGTCATGGCCACAGTAGCACTGTCGACACCACGAAAGGTCTGATGACGTCTCGCAGGCGCTTTGAGGTGTTACAAGGACACGCGACGCGGGCAGGTCGCTTCGCATGGCGTAGGACGGTCATGGCCCGGGGGAGAGGGGGACGGGGCGAACACGAAAGAGGAGCGCCGGAGCGGAGAAACCGGACATGCGATAGAATCGCGTCAGGGCAGCGCTGACCTATACTCGCGTCACCTTCCGTCCAGACGTCAGCCGATGCTACCAGATCAGTATGACGAATCAGAGAGCGTCCAAAACGGCACCGTCATGGCGTTCGTAACGTTGCGGTACAAAACGCGTTCTTCATCGCCGAACCAATCATAAACGGAACAAGCCTGGTGATTTGCACTTTGACGCTGCGTGATTGGTACACCGCTGCCCTCGAAGTATCCGCTGCCGCCAGCACGTAATGGTGAAACGGTCGAGCAGCCTTGGCCGCGTTACGGTGATCACGTGGACACCGAAGATTGCCGCACACCGGGAGGAGAAACTCATGACGTCATCGTTCAATTTCGCTGCGATGAAGTCGACAACCAACCCGTGAGCCCTGACGAAGTCACGCCCTTGCCGTGGTGGTTCAACGCTGGTTGCCCGGCCCCGTGGCGCATTGACTGCGCTGACGATGGCGCCTCACGTCGCACGCTAGTAGTCTGGCAGATTTCGGCGACTTGGCGCAGTGCGCAAACTTTGCTGGCCAGTTTATTAAATCTATAGACGGAATCAGATCGTGATAGTTTGACATTGGGGTCTTCCTATATGATACCGAAGAGGGCTGCAAAGATCCCTAAATATCAAAAATGAAGCGGAGTTGCCCTTTAAGACAAAGGCATTGGCTCCAATCGCCAGCGCTGCAAGGTGGGCGGACAGCATGAACGCTCGGCGGCGCGTAATTCACTGCTGGCGGTAAAAAAGCAAAAAAAAATGTTCTTGGGGGGGGGGGGGGGGCAACGCCGTGGCTGCTGCACTATAGACCCTTTTTATGGCAAACGCCACCAGGTAGTGCTCCTTCAGTCTTTGGCGTTCCAGAGAGCCGCAGGTTTACAAAAAAAGAACGAAAAAAAGGCTATCTTTAAAGAGTATACTTTAAAAACGAAACTTTCAAATACACCAGCCGTGCCCAGGAAAGAGGCGGATCGGTGATCCACAATATCCGTAACATGGCGATCGCACCTTTGTATTTTTAAGCCTGATGGCTGTGCTCACCCTTTCGTTATAAACGGCTCCACTCTGGCAAGCGCATCGGGGAGAGCAGCCAGCGGAGAGCAACGTCACATCCGTCGCAATCGTGACGTAGACTGACTCGGGACGAGCAGAGCTGCGGCGAGACAGACGTCGGGAGGATGTCCTAGCCGTTCCAGCCACCGAAGCGGTCGGAAGCACTCCAGCGATCGGGCCACCGCAACCAACTCCGAAGCTGCTTTTGTACGAATTTTGAGTGACGGGTTCATCTTCTGTAATCTTCTAGGAAGGACCATAGCGACAAAAGAAAGTCCTCGGGTGAGGGGGGAGTTCCTCCTTCCCCTTCTCTCGTCGCTACCTGTCAAGGTTCCTAGACGGGCATTACAAACGAGGCTTTAGCGACATCCACCAGGTGCTCTTTGCTAACTCGTTTAATTTGTTTTAAAATTCCTTTTCTTGTCTTTATTACCGAGAGATTGATGTGCCTCATGTGATGCTCTCAATACGAATAGACCAAAAAATAAGCGCCGAAATTTCTCGTTGTAGTATAGGGATACTAACGAAATTTCGGCGCCTCATTTGTTGGTCTATTGTAAATATGCTTACATTGTAAGTATGCAAAACCAACTAGCCCAACAGCTCATTTTGATTCAAGGGAGCAGTATCACATCAGGCACATCAATTTCTTGTTCAAAAATTAAAGACGCTTACAAATCTCTGTAACGCTCAATTAGACCAACGAAGCTCTTGAGGAGGAGTGAGGGTAGAGTACGGAGGGGATGGCATGCCCCTCCTCTTCCGTGCCCTCTCCTCTTCCCTCCCCTACTTTCCTCCTCTCCCCCTCCTCCTGCGTACCCTCCCATCCTGCTCCTCCATACTTTCCCCCTTTCCTCCTCCATACCCCCTCTATGCCTTCTAAATTTAGCAGTTTCCTCGCTAAATTTAGCTGAAAAATTGACGCCACGTGACCCCAACAGCAATTCGATTGCCCGCTAAATTTAGCGAGGAACTGAATTGCTGTTGATGTCACGTGACGTCGATTTTCCCGCTAAATCTAGAGGGGAAACTGAATTTGTTCATACATGACGTGGCACCTAGTCATGTGACGTCATTTTCCCCGCTAAATTTAGCGGGGAAACTGAATTGGTGTTGAGGTCACGTGACGTCAAGTTTTCCTGCTAAATTTAGCGGCGGTCACGCCGACGCCGACGGCGACGCCGCGAGAAACCCGGAAACAGGCGACTAGGAGCTGCGCTTTAAAGAGACAGGGATAATACAACGAAATTTTGGCGCTTATTTTCTTGGTCTGGGGAGGTTTCGTCGGTGCAAGGGAGTGACCTTGGCGGCCATTGTGTAGTTCTGAGTTAGCGGGAAGGTGGGCGTATAGTATACTGGGGGCGTGTTCCCTTTGTTTCCTGTGAACGCCTTTGACCATCGGTTGTAGTCTTGTGTAAGAAGTGTCCTGAATTTTAGATATGTTTAACCAGCTCGCCTGCCTTATTACGTTATGTTGGTAAAGTTTAGTTTCTTTTTAGCTTATTAGTATATTTTGCAATTTCTGACGTCCATCGTGACTGGCTGTTGGTTTCCGAAAAAGTCACTTTTTTTTCTCGGCCACCCTATTTCTTTTATATTTTTTGAAAGTTTATGATGAAACATTTAGCATTAACGACATGTGTGCAAAAAAAAGAGAAAGAAAAAAAGCCTCGCGTTTATTTTTATAAAAAGATTTGACGTACAACTATTTTTTCATGGTTTCGATTTCCGTCCAATTTTTAAGTCATTTCTGAAAGAGAGAAAAAAAAAGGAAGCAATTTGGACGTTTTAAAAGCGCGACCTCATTCCGCATTTTTTTTTCGCACATGTGTTCAATAAATTTTCAATTAAAGCAAAATAGGGAAACAATTTAAGGAACTCAAGTGTGTACTTAAACAATTTATCTTGCACTACCGATGTTGTCGGTCGTGAAAATTGGGGGGTCTTCGTAGGTTATTTCCGCCGTCCCGCAACGCTCTCTGAGGCCCGCTACAAGCTACAGACAAGGCGAGCGCAGAGCGCTAATGCAGTAGCCGCGTCTTCGTTGCCGAAAGCACAGCATATAGGAACTAAGCGGGAGTGGTGAAGCGCCATCTACGTAGGCCTATGAAAAAAACCTCAATATGATAAGCCACACATATGCCACCATCGTTGCGGACGCGGCCACCGCGCATTTTTAATAAGGCGGCGCCACAATGAATAAGTTTACAGTCTTGTAACAATCGTTGATAGCGATCATAAGAAAGCGGTACGGCCAATCCTAGTTTATGATACAAAAATGTGGAACTTCCAGCCTTACAATCTTTGACGTCCAGATAATTGTAGTCAACCACGAAGATTAATGTGGCTCCTGTGATTATATAGGTCTTGTTTTTTGTTTTTTTTTTTACTTCAAAATTTGTAGTAAAAAGAGTCCGGCTCCCAGCGGTGGTGAATTAAGATAGATGTAGGTGTATTTTAGATGAGATGTGTTATCAAGACGTGCTTTTTCCGACACCAAAATTACCGCTTCTTTCTCCGACAATCACATCTTGTAGGAACTATACTTCACGCGGCGTACGAACCAGTGGCGTAGCAAAGGGCGGGGGGGGGGTATTACTTTTAGTCCCCGCCCCGCAACCAATAAACATCTCAGGCATCTCAGCCCCCCCCCCCCCCCCCACACACACACACACACACACCTTTTTCCATTTCCGAAAAAATTACCTGGCTACGCCACTCGTAGGTGCGCAAAACATGCTTCTTTCTTGAGGTGACAAGAAACAATTTCTTAATAACCTGTGTTGCTCGCTCTACGCCTCAGATGCCTTATATTAATGGACTCAAATTCTAGCCGACTGGCTATGGGTCCATCTGCTTTTTCAGTATAATGTGTATCGGCACCCTACTGTTAATAAACGAATTTGAATGATTTGAAGAAAAAAAAGGCTCACCTCAGATGTCATGTTGTGAGCGGCCCTGGCGGAAACATACACCGAGCTTGCCAAACAGACCACAAAAATGGCACGTATTGCCCTGTCTGCGTAGGTGAGAGTGTACAGCAGGACACCATACAAGGAGGCGCACATGAAATAGATGCTGATGCCGTAATACAGCGTGACCTGAAGATCAAATGCGTTGTTAATTTTGAGAACCATCCCCTGAGGGCAGCGTGATTCAAACGGACGCGCTGCAATGATTCGGCGGGTGCCGTCGGATCTGTGAGGGCTTGAACCATACGGGCGTTGACACAGGCGAAGTACTCCTTCAGAACGGACGCGTTGTAGACAACAAGCCAGAAGCTGAGACTCGCCCAAATACCAACGAGGTAGACACCCACCTCGAAGCATACGAGCAGACCCATCTTGACCCAATCGTGAAGCGACCACATGAACCGTAGGCTCAGAGGTAAGACCCTCTTGTTGATAGCAAGACCCCTCGCGCTATCCAAAACCATGAATATGAGGCAGCGGCGTGATATCTTCTCGAGTTTCTTCTGAGCCTGTTCGCGTGGTAACCTAATCGCCACTTCCAAGTCCCCGCATGTCTTAACGATTTCCAGGTAGGTCCCGCTGTGTCTAAGCAAGCTCAACATGCTGATGGCGGCTTGGATGTTTATGAGTGCGTTGTAACCGTAAAATATCATGTTCGGCGTGTCGAAGTTGGGTCGGTATGATTCTGACCCAATGACAACTGCCATGGCCCAAATATAGAACCAACCACCAGCGAGGCAGTACAGGATGTACCAGGACCATATCTTGATCTTGAGGTCGCTACATCCATGTCGCATAAAGATGCCATTAACGAAGCAGCATCCTGCAATTCGACAGAAGACAAAGAACTGCCGGTAGCCTGCGTAGATTGCCGGCATCTTGTTGCTCCTATTGTCCATCTGCGGTGCCGATTTTTCTTACTGCAACACAATAGGTGTGGACGGCAAACAGGGATGATTAGCCCGCAGCACCAGCCTCACAGCTCGTCATTGAATGCTCACTTCCAACTGCGCAGGTCTGGTCTTG
The DNA here is from genome assembly GCA_037355805.1 of Ixodes ricinus. NCBI lineage: Eukaryota > Metazoa > Arthropoda > Arachnida > Ixodida > Ixodidae > Ixodes > Ixodes ricinus. Next base: position 13,438 of record JAZHYW010022088.1, on the reverse strand, counting down.
TCGCAGTGTACTAGGAAGGCGGTATGGCTCGTTATTTGAGTTGCTTAGATATATTCGCGGCATATACAAAAGGCCATATGCACAAGGGCGTGTTCAAATAATGCCAACATACCATTGTCCGTGATGTTTGTTGTTTCGGGCAACAAAACGATCCCGGTATTGTATGTCGAAAAAACAAGAACAAAAGAACAACGGCCGTATTTCGAATCTGCAGTGACCTTTTGTGAATGGGTCGTGCTTTCACGCTTTCGATTTTTTAATCGACTCGCGGGCGGGAAATACAGTTCTTAGAAGAAGCGATGGGAAATTGACTGTTGCCTGGAGCTGTCGCTTCACTTCGCTAAGGAGACGCACATGGTGATCGCCTATCTTTTGCATATTTTGTGTTGTCCATGGAGGGGGTTTCGTTTGCATCGCATGATTCGTGTTGGGTGCTAGATCTTGTTCCCGCCACTGAGCTGCGTAGACCTCGATCTAGCTCTTGGGCCGTCGCTTTTGTGTCCATTGGGGGCTGTATCCCCCCCCCCCCCCCAAAGAACACACACACACTCTGTCTCTCTCTTTTGGACCGAGGTCTTCTTCCCCCTCTCCTTCTTTTTAGAACGCAGCTCCTAGGCGCCCGTTTCCGGCTTGAGCGGCGTCGGCGTAACCGCGCGGTGCATGATGGGTAAATTTCTTCACTAAATTAAGCGGAAAATCTTCCTCGCTAAATTTAGCGGAAACATTTCCCTGCTAAATCTAGCGGAAAATTTTCCCCGCTAAATGTAGAGGAAAACTTTCCCCGCTTAATTTAGCAAAATTTTGTCCCCGCTAAATTTAGCAGAAAAAATTCTCCGCTAAATTTAGCAGAAACTAGTCCCTGCTAAATTTAGCGGAAAATTTTCCCGCTAAATTTAGAGGAAAAATTTCCCGCTAGATTTAGCGGAAAAAATTCCCCTCTAAATTTAGCGCAAAAACTTCCATGCTAAATTTAGTGGAAAACATTTCCCACAAAATTTAACGGAAAAAGTTCCACGCTCTAGATCTAGCGGAAAAATTTCTCCGCCAAATTTAGCGAAAAGTTTTCCTCGCCAAATGTAGCAGAAAACCTTCCCCGCTAAATTTAGCGGAAAATATTCCTCGCTAAATTTAGCGGAAAACTTTCCTCGCTAAATCTAGCGGAAAATTTTCCCTGCTAAATTTAGCGGAAAATTGCCCCCGATAAATTCAGCGGAAAAGTTTCGCCGCTAAATTTAGCGGAAAAATTTCGCCGTTAAATTTAGAGAAAATTATTCCCCGCTAAATTTAGCGGAAAATATTCCCGCTAAATTTAGGAGAAAATATTCCCCGCTAAATTTAGCGAAAAACTTCCCCGCTAAATTTAGCGGAAAATATTCCCTGCCAGAATTAGCGGAAAATTTTCCCCGCTAAATCTAGCGGAAAATTTCCCCGCTATATTTAGCGAAAAATTGTTCCCGCTAAATTTAGCAATAAAATTTCCCGCTAAATTTAGCGGAAAAGTTTTTCCGCTAAATCCAGCGTAAAACTTTCCCCGCCAAATTTAGCGGAAAACTTTCCCGCTAAATTTTGCGGAAAATATTCCCGCCAAATTTAGCGGAAAATATTCCCGCTAAATTTAGCGGTAAAATTTCTCCGCTAATTTTAGCGGAAAAATATTCCCGCCAAATTTAGCGAAAAATATTCCCCGCCAAATTTACCGGAAAATTTTCCCGCTAAATTTAGCGGAAAATTTTCCCCGCTAAATTTAGCGGAAAACTTTCCCCGCTAAATTTAGCGGAAAATTTTCCCGCTAAAATTAGCGGAAAATTTTTCTCTAAATGGGGGCGAGCAGAAGAGGAGTAGGGCATAGCCCCCTCTCCGTACCTTCCCCTCCTCCTCCTCAAGAGCTGCGCTCTAATTCGGCATTACAGGGAGTTGTAAACGGCTTTCCTTTTTTTTTCCCAGTTATTTCTGAAATGTGGATTATGGAGCTAGCTTGAAGTTAGACGTAGGCTTGTGACGGTCTTCAACTGATCAAAAAGCCTATAATCGTTCCACCAAAAGAATAAAGCAGTCCCTCCTCTTCAAGGAGGATGTCTTGGTTATAGGGTACAAGTTCGCGCAGGGAGAGTGTGGACTACCGTAATATCTCCAGGTAGCCCACTTAGAACCAAGAGCATATGGCTCTTCAAGCTTGCGGGGGTTTAAACACCGTTCGCGGAACAATAAGACCCGGGGCTCACTGAGAGCCCGTGTTCCAACACCCACCCCGCAGCGCACTCACGTTCAACCGCCGCGGCGGGTTCGTTCGTTTGCTGCACTGCGCCGCTCTAATAGAAGAGACAAACGTACCACACAGTGTGCCGGGTGACCAACATATTAATCACCGCAAGAAACTATACAGGGCATATAATAACGCGACACACTGAGCACCGGTGACGAGAATAGACCATTTGCTCTCTTACCCAAGCATCAAGGAGAATGCAGGGATTGGTGTTCAACGCGCCGCACGTGCTGGCCTCAGCAGTAGTAAATTTTCTAAAGCAAATACTTAAAACAAATGGCATCTTGCACGCGCGTCCGTCAATGCTTTCTTTTAGTTATTTACTTCGAATCTTTTATACAGGAAAGGCGTGCGCGTGTGGCGCGTGGAACACCTAAGGCCCCTTAGGAACACCAATCCCTGCATTCTCCTTGATGCTTGGGTAAGACAGCAAATGGTCTATTGACTCACCGGCCGATGCACTCCCGAGAGCCGACGGGCGCCAACGTACTGGAGACGGGTCCGACGCACATCCACCCGCTCCCATCGCCACCCGGAGAGTCCCCCCTCTCGGCGTCCGACAGCCTCTCGTCGTCGCCTCCCTAGCGCACCCTCGACCCCAGGGGTCCCAGGATTTGGGGACAATCGCGTCCCCTTTCGGAGGGGGGTGACGGGGGTACAGCTTCTAAGATGGCGCTGTCCCCTCGCCACCGACAGATGCGTGCGGCTGAAGAGATGAATCCAGCGGCTCGCTCCGCGGCCGCTTTAGGGCCTCTCGAGGAAAGGAAATGACCGCATTTCCACAAGCTTGACATCGTTCTTCCCGCGTGAGCATATACGAAGATAGGGGCGATCACGTGGTGTGACGCCGACAGCTCCAACGAGCGTGCAGTTTATTTTGCACGGTCAGCTTCGGGGCGAAGTTAGTGCAGTGTGATGAACCACGACTGGGCATATGCGACTAAACAGGTGATAGCAGCCTTTCATCGGTCCCCAAATATAACCTGGAGCATAAAATGTTGTTGACCCTCGGAAATGACGTCATGTGCAAGCCACGTATGCGTGCTTGCACATGACGTCATCGGGATGCACATTACGTCATTTCCGATGACCTCCAGAGAAAAGGGGAGGAGCTCCCCTTTATCAGGATCCTCCTTTGTGCCTCCCGGATATGCGCAGACGTCGCTGTTCTCCTCCCAGTAGATTATAGACCTTTGCAAAAAGAGCTCTCCGGCCGCCGCCATTTTGCGAACCGAGCGACCCCTATCAGCCAGAAATTTCTGCCACCCGCCTGAGCTGTGGAAACCCGGTCAGCGTGGCTCCCCACCTGCATTGTGCATTCGGAGTTCGCCGGCTTTTCTTGGAAGTTTTTACTTTATTTGCCTGTTTAGGATGCTTACCCTTTGTGTGTTATCTTCCACTGTGAGAACCAGGGAATACCAGGGCTCGTAGCCTGCTCGGCCTCCGCAGGAAGCGAACGAAGAGAGCGAACGTCAAGCAGCCCGCGACGCAGGCAGTTCGACGTTCTTGACGGATTATTTCCGTTGAGATAATCTCCAAAAAGCCTTCCCGGCTATGTTCCGGGTTTCGCAAAAAAAAAAAAAAAATTGCTGATAGGGTTGGGTCCGGGGTGTGGGGACGGAATAGACACGTTCGTTCATTTGCTTCGATGCTGTTCAAAAAAGCAGCTCTCTTCAAAACGTGCCCCAAAACACGCCGGATTCCGTCCGATCGTCGTGAAGTGACTATCGTCGACACTGTAAATTGGATATGCTGTGTTATTTGAGACCTTTTTCTCAAATCCTGTTCGGATAACGCGGCACCGTGGGGTACGTACAATATATGTTGTTCGATTGATGAGACTCGTTGAATTTCATGTTGTGGGAGGGGAACATCCATGCAGTTCGGATATCCTGTGTGGTCAAATATTTTCGACGGTTAAGACCTTTGTAGATTGACACGGCTTAGTGTATGGTGCCGTAAAAAGATCAACATAATATGAAACAAACATTCCAGTTGCATTTGTTCTGTCGCGCACGGACTCACCAAAACAGCTTTCATTTCTTTGTTTTTGTTCCCAAAAATAGTACAATGCATTCTTGAAAACCCCGAGAAATTCTATTAGCCATAGAACACAAAATAATAAATAGAACGCGGCAATTTAGCCTCCACCAACGTCCGGAAGTGCGCCTACGCAGGCTGCCACAGCCCACTGACTAGAAAACCCACAGCTCAGCGCAGTCGGGCAACACTGACGTACCCTCTCAAAACCAGGGACGCGCGCTGTAAGTCGCTTCGTTCGAGACTGCCGCTGGAAAGGTCTATAGAAGATTAACCTGTCACTCAAAATTCTTACAAAAGCAGCTTCCCTATCCTCCTTTTACACGGTGGACAAAAGTGTGCGATGTGACGTTAGTGCTAGGAGCCTATAGTACGAACAGCAAAAGGGTCTTATATAAGTCAAACCCGTTTATAACGAACAGCAGGAAACACTACGATCAGTTCGATATACCAAGTAGTTCGATATAGCAAAAAACCTTTACAACGAACTTCCACGATGCGTTTGTTGTAAGCCGAGAGCTTTTATTTGTTTCTCATCTCTTCGCTTCCGCCTTGTAACAACGCGCATAAATTATTTGTTTTTTGCATGCGTGCAGATTTTGTTTCTTCAGCTTATCTGCCCTTCAGAAACGCTTCCTTCGTGGGCAACAGCTTTAAGATTAAAAGATTTTTTTTTCTATACGTGCGTGCAGAGATTTTTTTTTGTAGTTTTCTTCTTTTCTGAATCGCTTCTTTTCGCTTAATTTTGTTGGCGGCTTGAGCTTTTGGAATTTTCTTTCTTTCCTCATTTTTTTGGGGGAAAGGGACAGGCTAGAAGACGATTGTTAGCGCGTTTTTTGAAGCCTTCTCAGGGGAAAGAGTTCGATATAGCCAATGTGTTGTTCGTTATAAAAAGTACTTTATACATGCATTTTTATTTAAATTTTCCATGAGTTCGATATAGACAATAATTCGCTGTACGTGGGTTCGTTCTAAACGGGTTTCACTGTATACACCAACTCATGTTTACAAACAAACCGGAGCGCCCCTAGCGGACGCCACCGGCGCCGCGCATGCGCGGTGGACGGTGGGCAAGAAGCCCGCCGTCGCCCATAAACAAACCATTGAATTGCGTTGTTGTCGGCGTCGGTGGGAGTCCCCGTGCTCTTTTTCGCGTTGGAATTGTTGATTCTACGTCCTCCTAACAATGTCTGACTACTTGAGCGGCTTCAGCAAAATTAACGAGGCAAAACTTTGCGTGAATAATGTGACGTGCGGCGATTCATTTCACGTGGACGCCGCACAATGGGCGCTAAAGCCTGACTCCCACGATGAGATTCTGCTCGCTATTTTCAGTCGCGACGTCGCTCGGGCTGCAAAAGCGTGGATCGTAGCTGAGATGGTGGACGTCGATACTGAAAACCGCAAGTAGAATCGGGCATTACAAGTCGGTGATGACCACTGGTAACAATGATCAACATCTTCTTGTATCTACTATTTACACTTAGCCTACTTACCCCAACCAACCTTCAAAAGTGTTTTGAGGCCTGCACTTAGTTCTTATCGCAATTACCGGGTCAACGTTTGGTTTACGGACCGCTGTCGTTTGAACGAGGTGACAACAAAAAGCAGACAAGTTTGAAAGAGCAGACGACAGTTTGAACGCATGCGCAATGGAGTGCGGGCAAGAAGCACCGCGTCCCGCGTCAACAAACCATTGGAATGTCACGTTGTCGGCGTCTGTGTGAGTCTGCATACTCTTTTCGCGTTGGAATTGTCGATTCTACGTCCTCATAGCAATGTCTTACCACTTTAATCGCCTGAGCGAAATTATGAAGGCTCGTTACGCCGCTAAACTTTGCGTAAATAATTTGACGTGCGGCGATTCATTCGCATGAACGCCGCAGAATAGACGCCAAAACCATGATGAGATTCTTCTAGCTATTTTCGGTCGCGACGTCGCTCGTGCTGCAAAAGTGTAGAAGGTAGCGGCGATGATCGACGTCGATACTGAAAATCGGAAGCGGGAACAGACCAAGCGTAACAAGTCGGTGATGGCCACTGGTACCAATGATCAACATCTTGTATCTACTGTTCACACCGAGCCTACTTAAGTCTTTTGAGGCCTGCAATTACTTCTTATTGCAATTACCGGGTCAAAGTTTGGTCTACGGGCCGCGTTTGTTTGAACGAGCAGACGACAAAAAGCAGACAAGTTTGAAAGAGCAGACGAAAGTTCGAACGATCAGGCGGCCGTGTGAATTTGAAGACGCACTAAACCCGTGGGTGGTCCGGACAACTTGGCGGTTTTCTCTCGTTCATGTTGGAACAAAACAAATACATCTGGCGACCACAAAGTGTTGCCCGCACAAGCAATCGTAGTTCGACAGCGTCTGGTTTGCCCTTTTCACGGCTGCTATCCACGTTCTTAGACGAACGGAGGGGCAGAAACACATGAAAACTGATCTTCAAACCTTTCCAGACTCTCTTGGTACAGCCCCCGTCGCAGCATTTTGACGAGAAGGCAGGTTTTTTGTCTGGTTTCTTCCAAAAGAACACAGGAACGCATGTCTCGCACGGCGACTTCTGCCCACCGCCCCAGACCGGAAGTGCGTCCGACGCGCCACCACCGCGGCGTGACGTAGGAGAGTTGAGTTCGTGTATACGTGGCTTGCACATGACGTCATTTCCGATGCCCTCCAGAGAAAAGGGGAAGAGGGAGTTCCCCTCTCATCAGGATCCTCCTTTTGTGCCTCCCGGATTTGCACTAGGCGTCGCTATTCTCCTCCCAGATGATTATAGAAGATTAACCTGTCACTCAAAATTCTTACAAAAGCAGCTTCTCTCTCCTCCTCTTTTATGGTGTTCAAAAGGGATGTCGCGAACTTTTGTCAGAACCAGATTTTTAGGTCGAACTTTCGGGGTTCGACTGGTTCGACGAACCTTCGTACTTTTAACCAGATTCGACTGGTTCGACTTTGTGGACAGTGTGGCCAGACCTTGATACAAACATGGCTAGGTTTGGAGAACATTTATGCATGTTGACTAAAACAGCGCAAATAATTTACGTGAGGAAGAGACAACAGGAAGGACTGGGTTGGACGTGACGTCATTCAAAGAGCGCTCCGATGACCACCAGAGAAGAGGGGAGGAAGGAGCTCCCCTCGTATCAGTATCTTCTTTTGTGCCTCACGGATTTGCACAGTCGTCGCTATTCTCCTTCCAGAAGATTAAACCGTCGCTCAAAATTCTTACAAAAGCAGCTTCCCTCTCCTTTTCTTACATAGTGGTCAAAAGTATGCGATGTGACGTCAGTGCAACCCATGTATACGCAAAGGGTTCTCTTTATTTTATGAACAGTTGCAATTAACAGGAACTAATTCTAATCACTAAAGAAGTTAATGACTTATTTTTTTCTGTATTAATAGCAATAACCAATCAGTGTTGCCCTTAATTCATCTTTTAGCCATCACCATCCAATCCGGAAGCCAACTGGCCAGCTTGTCACGCATGCGCATAGCAGTCGAACCTGAGTCGAACCTTTGCCGACATTTTCACAAGAAGTTCGAAAAACTCGAACCTGGTCGAACTCCGAACCTCGGCCGGTTCGCGAATACCATTTTGCTGTTTACAAACTTACAAACATGAACCGCCGCTTGCGTGCCAAGCGACTTCCGGTCGTTGAGTCTTTGCAAGCCTGTCGAGCTTGCTTATGTCACCAACGCTAGAAAGCATAAATGCTACACGGAAAAAAAGTTTGAGATTTAAGGGGATTCACCCGCGATTTATTTGTAGCCTTTTCCCCATAGATGGCGTAAAACCCTTTCCGGAACAAACGAGTTCGCCTGCAGCTGCGCATGCGGGTCGGGGCGCTCGGGGTGACCTCGGGCCACGGGATGTTCACCCCCGATCTACGCGAGCTAGATTTTTTTTCGCCCGGCGTCCACCACTACCGGCCGGGGCCAACCAGTGCCGTTTATACTGAGAGAGTTTGGCCAATGGCGGAACTTGTCTGGCCCGCTAGAACAAGCGGATTTCGCGATAACGCATAATAGGCGTTACTCCTTTGTCTTCTTTATTCCTGAGAAATCACATGGAGTTCCTCTGAGTCAGAGCCCCAAAATGGCGGACGGAAGTAGTCATCCCCGGTTGTCAGACTGCGCTGCTGTGGTTGCCAGGCTGTCAAAATCTTCTTAAGAAGGCCAAAACTCTCTCAGTATAGACGGGCTCTGGAGGCTAACGGCAAACGCAAAACACAAACAACATATAAAAAAAACTCCGGTTTTTATTGGTTCCGAAAGTGGGAACCATTCAGAACGTATTTTGTGAACAACCCAAACGTTATGTTTGTGCGTTGGTTTGCAATCGAGTTTTTCAGCGTTTGAAAGCGCGTCATATGTGTGCAAAGATGAAGAAGATATGGATGGTGGTATGGAGTGTGCAGGTGAAGTCGCTCACGGTACATGACGCCTCGACATTATGTATTGGCTTTGGCGGCGTCCATCGCATGTTCGTCGCATGGAATTTAATTTCCGACGAATACGCAGCGGCGTTTTTTTTTTTTTTTTTTTTACAGCGGAGTTGTTAAGGTGCAACCCCACCGTGCATGACGTTTTGGTGCTTTTTTGATGGCTTATAACTTTCTTTCTATGTATCTTTCAATTATAAAGTTAATGTCAAATTAAAGAGCTGTTTTTAAACAATACTTTAATGTCTCGATATTAAGATTATTTTTAGTTTTTAGTTAATTATTCCGCTTTTATTAGACTATAGTCTCTAATATTGAAAAAATTATTTCTCGAGTTATAACGTCCCATCGTCCACGATATTTTACGTGGGCGTTCGGTTGGATGTAATACATTAAAAAAGTAAGCAATAAACTGTACATATAATGTATATTTTAAAATAAAAAATAAAGTTTAAAATGGTATTATTTTATGGCGTTATAAAAACGGAATAACGTCAACTAATCAAAATAACGAGACATTAAATTATGAAGCATCCTTCGATATTACATTTTCCAGAACTTCCATATTGATATATTACACGTTAAGAATGTTATAAGACTTCAAACTTTTCCCATTCAGTTACGGCAAATTGTAGTTTCTTCATATAAAGTACAGATGGCGACACGTGTTCAAGAACAGCTTGATGTGCATTTTTCGTCGTGTGCCGCTTGGAACGCCACGTGAAAGACAGAAAAAGCGCCAGATGTCAGGGTGTCAGATGCCTGGATGCCCACAGTGAGCGAGCCAGAGATGTGAGAACAACACGCGCGAGGCTGCGGGTGCACCACAGCTACTTTTGCGCGCGTGCTATGTGCGTCGGTACACATGATCCAAATGAAATGGGCGCCATGAAATGCATTCTGCCATTTCAGATTCCTCCACATATGCGAAAACATTTTGATGTTTTTTATCACTTGCAAAAATTATTTTCGCAATCAAACTATGCTTGTCGGAATGGCTTGACTATATTTTGTTTCAAAAACCACCTCGGTGGCTCTTAAGTGGCAGTGATATTAAAACAAAACACAAAACATTAAGTCGTATCAGTGTCTCTGAGCCAACGCGCTGGCCCATGAATTCATATTTCTCGAATTTAAATATCGGCCGAGGTGCCCGCAATCCGACGGAGGCCAATCTAAGATTTCGGTTGCACGTCAAAAGATCTCCAATTAGTCAAAATAAACCCGCAATTTTTTTTGTATTGGACCGTGTTAAGTGATTTTTGTTGGTTTGGCTTGTGAAACCCTAAGTATCTGAATATTTGCTTTGCTTTACCTTAGTTCGGAGCGCAGCTAACGCTACGGGCTGATGAAGCCACTGAAGCAGCGCCAATAGCGCGAGGTCAAGCTGTTCGTTCTTTTTCTTTGCCTATGCGGTCGGGCTCAACGTTGGTCGGGCTAAACTAGAGCCACTAAATAAGCTACACTTCATACACATCTTGGTGCTTAAAATGATGGTTGTCAGTTGTCTGAAGCTTTATCTGAAATCACAGGAAACGCTTTTCCGTCCTCCACAAATGTTTAAACAGTTCGTGACAAAGCAAAGCAATATTACGTGAGCTTCCTGACACCGAAACTAATGCCGAGGAAGTCGCACTTTTGAATCATGGCGATCGGCAGTTGCGTTTGATTTGTTACTAACCACAAAGATGGCGGCGCCCACAACAATATCAGGGGAAAAAGTGCCGATACTCTAAGCGTAGCTCATTTGGTTTAGCTCACAGGCTAAACCAAGTGCGGTGGGGGATCGTTGGCCAAGTGTGTTGTGGCACCGCAGATCAGAGCACGTGGATAAATGCTCGAGCGCGAGCTCCGTTCAAGCACGGAGTTCACGCTGCAGAACCTGTAGGGACTAAATCCCCTCGGTGTGTTTGCGTTGGTCTTTGAAATAACCTCAAAGGTGCCAGTGCACGAGGCCCGTGTCTCGAGCGGCCCTTGGAGGCAAGTGGCGGCGCAGCCCTAAAATGACTGGCCCTTGAAAGCGAATGGCGGCGGAGCACCCGCTCGTGGCACGTGTCTTGCGCGTTTCCACAACAATGGCTGGCGGTACTTGTAAAAAACGCCTTTATCAAAGGGCTTTAGCAGGGACCCTAGGTTCCGTCGCCCATATGCATCCTACCGTCGTGCGATTGTGTACCACATATACGACGTAATGCACGTTAAAGACCCCGAGCTAATAGTTGTACTGCACTTTTTATAACCTTCAACATGTAACAATGTCGCCCTACGAAACTGCTGCTCTCTAAAAAACTAACGACTAATTTTGAAGGCGCCGTTACATTGCATTTTTAATGTCTGCTCGCGTGTTCGCGTTCTTTTTTTTTTTTTTTTGTCTACATCTTTGATAAAGCGGCTCTTACTTATGATGAAACAGACTATAGTTGTCGGACTTCTGGAAAAATATTATATAAGAAAATGGCACGTGAACGCAAAAGACAACAAAAAAACAACACATAGGCGCACTTTATAAAAATAATTGAAATACCAGATTTGATTATAATTGTATTTTGAAGGGTTTGAGTGCACCAAAAGCTATAAAAGCGAGCTCGATGCTTTGGATGGTGCGCTTGCTCACTGGAAGTGTAGTTCAGGGTAGTATGCTCGCACTTGTATGTTCCGCTTCGCTCGCACGATAAAACCAAATACTTTAATGTAATGTATTTAGTGAAACAAAGCTTACCTTCTGCATATATGCAATACCTTCGTTTTCATGTGATTACACACTTATTTATCATTATTGTTTTCGTTTTCCACGTCGATTCAGCTCGTGCTTTTTTGTGTGCTGCTACATGCATTAGAGACCAAGCATTCTGTTTCTCGGATGATAAAAAAAAAAAAGCTATGCTACTTGCCACGTGTGCCACAATCAATACAAAATATTCTGAACTTCACATGTGGTCGCTTGCGCGAGTAAACAGTGTTGTTCGTCAAGAACAACTGCGATTGTATAAAATCACGTGGGAAAAACTCGTTATAAGCAGGCGACCGTTGGCATGCAGTGAATACTCATAATCGCCGCCGAGATGATTGGTAGCTGTCAGCAGGGGAGTTTTTCTTTCAACCCAGAGTTAGAATGTTTCCTTCTTTCTGTTGTAAGCTATCAGGAGGCAACTTACACTAAATCTAAGGGTAATAAAGTACTATGAACATTCAAACATAACGGCCTGAGCAGTATATGTGTACTAGCTTTAGCTTTCGATGCACCCTTAACTTTCGATACGCTCAAAGCTATACTCTGTTTCACCTTATGCTGTACCGCAGCGAAGACTAGAAGCGCGAGCTCATAGTGTTGGCAGCTGCCCCTAATGCATGAGAGCTTGTGCCGCCGAGATGCGCCCCAGAGCAAGGAGCTCGCGCTTGTAGCCCCTCTTGCGGTACATCATAAGGTGAAACAGAGTATAGACGCTTTAAACACGCGCCAGATTGAGCCGCCATAGCCGACCTTCTCTTGTCTTACCGAGATGCCGAGCCACTGAAGCGGGCGTTGACGAGCCTCCACAAACGCCTATGCTAGGGAGAAGGACGCAGTAGCACCTAAAGTGGCAATAGCCTGTCCTGCTGTGGCAATGGTGAAGTGAAGCGAACGGAATAAGAGGAAAGAAAAACTGAAGGTCGGTTATGGCGGTACCCATGCACAGCTGCCTGAAAGCGTCTATAGTGTAAAATGTAGCGCTGTTTCAGTTTTAATCAGAGTGCCATATGGCGCGGTTACACTATAATTTATACAACGTCAAACTCTTCCCGTTTGCATCTTTTTCATTTTTGTACACCACTACTTGCGCGCATAAATCACCAAATTAAGACTGGTACATTGCTTAAACTCTGTGCAAAAGTTATCCAGAGACCCAGAATCTTTGCCTGGCCATTCATTGCATTTATCACTGAACTCGTATTAAAATTAATTCTTATCATTTATTGCTGCGAGTTAATTTTTAACCTTAGCATTTTTTTTTATTACGACTCCCGCTCCAGTCCTACTTTGGATTTACCAAACTCAATATCTAAACTTGAGTGTCATTTTTTGTGTTTTCCAGTCTCGTGGTTTTGGCCAAATTAAACACCCAGCTACCTAAATGAGACACCTGACCGCCCAAAAAATAGTTCATTTGTTTTGATTTTTTAGGTATTTAATTCCTCAAGCTAGAATTTTGGAAACCCAAGTATATCACGTCATCACGTTATCCTGGAAATCCACAAAGAGCCAAACATACGCACGACAAAAGGGCCGGCCAGTCATATAAATCTGATCACATTAAAATATGTGTAATTGGCCTCCGAAATCCCCGCGGGGTGCTAACGGCGCACAGACAATTTTATATTTTTCAACGCGTCGGTTGTTTTGTTGTGCTTGTGTCTCGCCATTTGGTTCAGGACTATTTTCGCGTTTTGTTCTGACCACATTTGTTGGAGGCGTGAGCTCGGAGCCTCGGCAACTGGCCCCCTTGCACGAGAACTGGCGCAGCCGTGCGCGTTCCAAAAAAAAAAAAAAAAAAAAAAACTCGTGCTGAGAAAAACAAGCAAAAGACCAGGGATGTCACATTCAGGATATAGAAAATTACCCCACTGTATCGAGGCGCCACCACAACCGTTTTCTCGCACTGATGTACCGGCCTGGAGGGCGATCCCACCGCCATCTGTTGGTTTAGAAT